>BMAW01107287.1:69435-91757 GCA_019974015.1 Nephila pilipes
ATGTGATTAAAGTTGAATTATACACAAACAATAATTACTAATTACAAAATTAGTAATTATTGTTTGTGTATAATTCAACTTTAATCACATATTTAAGTATTGTATAATGTATCGAGTATTTTGTATTTAAGTATTGTAACCATATTATGTGTGTGTATATTTGTATTGAAATTTCATTTCAATGGCAGGGACTGTTACGACCCCGAGTGCAGATGGCGCTAGTAGTCATATTCTTGTTTTTTACAATTTGTATCATTCTTCCTGTAGACATCAACCAAGGAGCACGACGTACCAACCGTCGCTCAAATAAACATTCATATTTTAGTATACAGTCCACAGCTCTTTGTTTGAATAGATAAGTTTCAAATAACTCAAAATCTAATCAATTCATCACCACACAAGGACTATTCTAAAAAGTTTGTACCAGGAACTTGTGTTCTGAGCGAGAATAACAGGTGGGAATTATTAAAAATCTACAAGAAAATTACGGAAAGTGCCACGACGATCGTATTCGATTGCATGCTTCGAAATTTGCTGTTGAGTGAAGTTTCGAAAAGTACTCCAAGTTCTGAAGCGAATACAGACATTTCCGAAGTTGAATCGGTATTAACAACTTCACTGATAGAACTTTAGTATGACTACCTGAGAAATTCTATCGCCGATGTGTTCGAGTGTTACGGATGTATTCAGGGATATGCTAATCAACTTGGACATGATTGCATAACAATGAATTACGAGAATCGTATACAGTTGCATGGCGATCTAGCTATTTTCACTATAGACTTTCAGCAGCTAATCAAAGACTTTATTCAACGAAACCTTCAAATGTTGAATTATTTAAACCTCGCATTTGTAAATAAATGGGATATGATTTTTGTTTTGAATAATGTTAAAAGTATGTATATTGTCCCTGAATCTAATCGTTTGTTTTAAATAATAAAAAAAAATATATGTTTCTATTCTAATGTGTTTTTATGATATAATATTTCAAAATTTGTTTTTTTAAAACTTAAATAAATCACTTTAATTCTTTTTCACTAAAAAAAAAAGCATTTTTAATGTTAGAAAATAAAATTTTAAAATAACTTAGCCTATGATTAAGTATAACTTTTTTAATGCTGGAAAATAAAATATAAAACAATTTTAATGATAGAAAATAATTTTTTTTCTTCAAGTTAGGAAAAAAAAAATTAAAAACATAACTTTTAAAATAAAATGTTAAACAGTTTTAATGTTAGAAAAAATAAATTTTCATAAACAGAATATTTTTTTTCACGTCGAAAAAAAATGAAATAAAAAAAAATTAATATAGACTTTGAATATATATATATATATATATTATTATACATATTATATATATATATATATATATATATATATATTATTTTAATATAAGAAAATAAAAATTTTTAAACTATAAAATTTTTTCTTAATGTTAGAAAATAAAAATATATATTAAACTTAACAGTTTAAATACTAGAGTGTAAGAAATTAAACTTAACAGTTTTAATACTAGAATGTAAGAAATTAAACTTAACAGTTTTAATACTAGAATGTAAGAAATTAAACTTAACGTCTTTTTATAATTAAATAAATTTTTATATGATAATATTTTTAAGTAGAAAATACATTTTTAATATTATAGAAAATTTTAAACATAACATGTTTCATGTTAGAAAAATAAAAATATTTTAAATATAATTTTTTGAAAAAGTGATAAATATGAAGAAAAAGTTTTCAAAAATATATTTCAGACAAATTCAAGAATAAATTATATTAACTTAACAACTTAAAAGAAAACCCATCTATAATTTTATAACCATACAATAATGTACTTGGAATAGAGCAGAAACCATTTTTGCGTACAAGCCAAAAGTGCATTACTTTCTCGTTTGATAGTACTGTTAGAGTGATTTTTTTTAAGAATATGTTAATTTTATTGAAAGAGATTGTAGAAACATGAATTGTTGTCTTTTAAAATTATGTGTTTTGGTTAAATAACGATTTTTCTCTAATTAAATCCTAATAAATAAATGTTAGAAGAAAATGTAATTAGTATTATTCAACGAAAAATTAATCGTCATATTTTGTTACACATAGTTAAAATATTACATTGTAAGTTATTTATTTGAATTCTAATGCATATTTCAAACTTTTCTACTTGCATACATAATGGTATTAAATTCATAAGAATAGAAATCGTATGTTTTCTCCCCTATCAATATCATTCTTTTTAAGAATATTGAACAGCATTCCTAGAAAACAGATCAAAGTTTCTCCCGTGTTCTCATATCTCCTCCAACGTTCACCCATAATAAGAAATTTTAACTCAACATGTCTTCAGAATCCAAAGATTTGATAACATGTGTCTTCATGGTAGTAGGTAAAAACATTTCTCATATTACTAAATTATTCTTGAAATGAAACTAAAAATGATTAAGTAAATGAATAATAATCATATAGTAAAAAAAAAGTATCTATATAAAGCCTATGTAATATATCTAAACAGTAAAATATTAAGAAAATGTAAGACAAAGTACCAAATTCTTATAGAAAATAGTATAATCATTACAGTGTTTTGTAAAATGTTGAAAGATAAAGAAATTATGTTCAGGCAAAGTTAGCACCTATTTTCGAAAAATTTTGAGTTAAAGATAGTTGAAAAATAATCATTCCGTTACCATACATTTTACGCGAAAAATAGCTAATATTTACCATTATTGTTCAAAGTTTCAATCAATTTTTTCTATATATTAGTAAAAATGTAGATAGAAATTTTGGAAAAAATGCTGAGTATAAGCTTGTTGGTTTCAAAGAATGTAGTCAAATTCATTGAGTAAGAATATGACTTAAAATTATTTTCCTATTCATGTAAAAATTATTTAGAAATTCTAACTTGATATTCAAAATCAGCAGTATTATAAGTAATTTTTTATCAACTAATTGTTTATCAATATAATTGTTTTATAATTTAAGATGTTCCAAAATTAAGCAAAACAAACTAATTTACGCAGAAAATATTTATTTAATTAATGCATTTAATTAAACTAAGTAATATCCAATCCCACTACTTTGCGTGTAAGAAAAAGAACCCAGTATTAAATTTTTGTTTCAATTTATTCAGATTGTATTAGCTACATTTATTTTAAGTTGTGTAAAAGCCTTTAATTTATATTGAATATAAACAAAACTCGCTAGTTCATATGTAGATAACATTCCAGTAAGATTACAATACGTCGGGCCAAACTTAAGAATTCTCTGTAAAAATATGCATTGTACAAAGCGATAAGTTGAATAAGCAGGGACTTCATAGGGTTTCTTTGCTCAGGGTTCACACAAAAAGTATTGCTAGGGGAAAAAAGATTTAACTTGATAGTTAGCTGTATTAACATTATAAAAAATAAATTTATTATTCGACACAAATAATAGAGTTTGATGTTTTCATATTTTATCCAGTTTTTTTGGATGATTAGTTCAAGTGCTAAGAAAAATTACGAAAAGAAAGAATTCACATCGTCATATACGTAATAGACAACATGAACTGGTGATTTTCATTATAAGTTTTTCAGAAAGATGTTAAAATTTTTAATAAGTACAAAAAAAAATGATAACCTTAAATAATATAGTCTGACTTCGATTGTTAAATTTATTTTCGATTCAGAAAATGTATTAACTTGCTCATCATTAGCGCTCCTTTTAAGTCTTATAGAATAAATAATAAAGGTGTGGAAACTATGTAAATGTTTTTTTTTCTACAAAAATAATAAGAATATAGTAAAAATAATGTAATACATTTAAACAGCAAAATATTCAGAAATTGTATGGCAAAGTTTTAAAAAAAATCTCGGGTAGAATAGTGCATTCATTACAGAATTTTTTAAAATGACAAAATATAAAGTAATAATGCTTACATTAGAAGGTAAAAATTCACAGTGAATTCCAATATCTTTGTGTTAAAAGCAGTTTCTTTTCAATTGTAATAATAATAATAATTTCGGTACCATACATTTTGTGCGAAAAATAGCTAATATTTATCGTTATTGTTCAAAGCTTAAATCAATTTTTCTGTTCATTAGAAAATTTATAAAGTAATGTTTCGAATAAGATTAGTACAACATATTTATTGTTAGTTTCATATAATATAATCAAAACTCTTTGGTTACAAAAAGAAAAAGTCTTAAATTTATTTTACCTATCCATATAAAATTCGTTTCGAAAAGAATTGTTTGTGGAAATTCTAACTTAATGGTGTTTTCAAATATTAATAGTATATTTTCAATAACCTTACTGTAGATCAATGTAATTTTTTTCATAATTTAGGGTTTTTACACTAAATAAATCAATCTAAATTTAGTCGGAATATATAAATTCGTTTAACTAAACGGTTGTTAGAAAAAGAATGCATACATGAAAAAAAACTTGAGCTGTTACAATATAAAAATAAACTTGTTGAATATTAAACAAGATTGTTAGACTTTAAAGAAGTGAGTTTTTCGAAAAACCGAAATATGTATGTGTGTGTTAAAGGAAAAATAATTCAAGAAGTTATCATTAAATAATTATTATAATAAAAAAAAGTTGTAGTAAAATTATTTTAAAAATAAATCTATTAAACATTTCTAAAATTTCATATTCAAAAGAGGTTTAACTCGTATTCCTATTCAGATAATACATAATATTTGTTAGAAAAGAAAAGCAATGTAAAAATTCTAACTTGATATTTTCAAATATTAGTGGTAAAAATAATTTTCCCCAATAAACTTACTGATGATCAAATGTAATTATTTCATAATACAAGGCTTTTTATACTAAACACAAATCAATCGGAATATATTAATTCATTGAACTAAACAAAATTGTTGTTAAAAAGATATATGCATATAAGAAAAGAAAAAAAAATAAGCCTACTGAATATTTCTATAATTTCGTACTAAAACATGATTGTTTCAGTCTTCAAAGAATCAAGTTAAACTCAATGGGTAAGAAATAGCTGTTAAATTTCATTTCCTATTCATATAAAAGTATGTTTCTTATAGTCTATTCATTTGAATTTTATTAAAATGTTAAGATATATAAATTAATTATGTTTAAGCAAAAAGGTAAAATTACAAAATAAATAAATAAAATAAATAACCCGTTATTTTAAAAAGCGTTTTCTTTTCAATTGTAAAAATATTCATTTCGTTACGATACAATGTACGCATATGCGAAAGTTTTAAATTTTAACTAAATAATACTTAATTAAGTATAAATAATTTTACATTCAAGTGCTTATAGACATGCAAAATAAATATGGTCGTAAAACAGTATAAGAAAGAAATTCAAAATATAATCATTCAGTTCATTCAAACAGAAAAAATGTACTAAGCAAATATTCAATTCCTAAACCTTATGATAAGAAATCAAAAAATATCTTCCAATCAATTCAGATTAAAATATATTCATTCTATTCATTCAAATGGGGAAAAAAAGTTTATTAAATAATGATATCCAATTCAACAACTTTGCGCGGAAAAGAATCATTTATTCAAAATACATTCATTCTAACTCGTATAAAAAAAATCTTTTAATTTATGCTCAGTAAAAATACTTTTAATTTATGGAGTAAAAATACTTTTAATTCATTTATTCCAATTATATTAATTTACCTTGAATAGAACTTATATATCAACACTACGAGCTTATCGCTCAGTAAATAAAATCCTTAAGATAACGGGGTGGGGTCCCTTATCGATACAGTAGGTACACATGATAACCTTATCAGTATATCCAGAACAACACGACCAGAAGGGGGCGGGGGGGGGGAGTATGACGTCACTTCCGTCTCGCGAGGACCCCGACTTACTACTCACATGCCTCTTTTGCCACCAAACAGTTCTGCCAATCGACTTAAGTGCTTATTGGAAAACGTTTTTGCCAGCATGGTTGAAAAGTGGAAGTTTTGTAGTACAAATATCAGCTGTGTGTTCTGAAATTATAACTTTATCAAATGCGAAGGTTTTAACAACAGACAAATGGCTAACATTGAAAAGATGCTAGAAATCCCTTTGGATGAGGACGATTTGAACGAATTTATGACAGTTTATGATAACAAAGAAGTCAATAATGATAAAAAAAAGTCGAAGATGAAGTTCTGCTATTAACAGCTGATTTGGTTCGCGAGGGCTTAAAATTTGCTACAAATATGGAACAACATTTACTTACTCATGATTCTGACAAAGAGCTCGAATTAATATTTCAACGTAATCTTCAGTTTTATGTAGCAGGATATCAAGATTTATATAAGCAACTTTAGAAGAAAAAAACCCCACTAATAACAGACTGTATAACAAAAAAAACAAAAAAAAAACAGAGGCTGTTAATAACGCACGGAATTCTTCATTTGAATCAAAGCCGACAGTTGTGCGAGACATATCTGACACATCTACTGATGACAGCATTTTTGATCCAGTTCGTAATAAACATGCTCGATTGTTATCAAGTAGCGATGAATAATTTTTTGTAGTTTTATTTCTAATTTCAATTTTAATTTTTATATGTTGTATGTACCTATTCAGTACCTATTTCTCTGTACACTTATTAAAAAAAATTTGTAATAACAAAAAAATTGTTTTTGTTTTATAAATGTACAATAGGAATTTCATTATTACTTTTTAGTACGGTTTTTTGGGAAAACATTTGGAGTTTTTTCATCTTCGCCGCCAGAGGGCTATTCACAATGAAGGGCTGGTCGGAACAGGCTGTTCTATTTTTCTCTCTTCTCTTCTACTTTAGAGCGACCATCTTCTCTTCTTCTCTTTAGTGACTTAAATTTCCTCGAATCCATGCATAGAATTACCAAAACAGATAAGAAAAAATAATGGAAATTTTTTCTCCAGGAAAAGCTTCAAAATTTTGGGGAAAATTCCGACCATTGATATAATTTTTAATTGGACAATAAACAGAAGAAAGATTCTGGGAATCAGATATTTCAGCATAATGATTATAACCTTATTCTTTTAAGCAAATTCAATTTTGCAGGATAACTTAGTTTGTTCTACTCGCAATAGAGTTAATGTTTTGGAATCTGAAATTGTTGGGACTCGCTTGTAGCTGAACTAAAGTTGACTTGGAAATGTATGCACGAATATTTCTCCTATGTTTAACTTATTGCAGGTAAACCAATATCCATGCTGAATTGTTTTTGTGTTGCCACGAACCATATCATTGTTAGATTTCTTGAAAATCGAGGAATAGCAATCGGACAAAGAATTCTTGACAGCAAATTTCATTTGAGAATCAAACTTTTGGCAAATAAATTCAGATTTAATCATCCTGGTTTCCTTTAAGAATTCTGTAAAGAGCATTTGATTATTAACCAAAAATAATCAAAATATTTAGTTAACAGTGCCATTGATGCCATAAGTCATCCTTCCATTTGAAAAACTAAAAAAGTTTGTTTTTGTTAGAATTTCCTTATATATAAAAAAGATGCACTAAATTGAAGATCCCCGAACAATGAAAGTTAATCTAATATAATAATCTAAAATGTGCAAAAATAGTACGAATATTATGAAATAATCTAAATATAATGAAGATCTGAATAAGATTTTGATAATTTGCTAAAAATTTGCAAATAATCTAAGTACTTCACAAGTAATTTAAATAAATGAAAAATTAATATAATGTTAAGAAATACCGGGAAGATCCGTATAACTACAAAATTTTATTTAAAAAAAAAAGAATAGGCCTACAACGAAACTAATTACAAAAAAAAAAAAAAAAAAAAAATTAGATAGAATAACTCAAAAAGTTTTTTCTACTACCTTAGAAAAGTTCCACATGATTAATATCAAGATGATACTCCAATTTATTCCATGAACGTTTCAGCACGCTAACTAAAACAGTAGCTACAGCTCTTTGGATCTTTTGTTTCAATTCCACTAGACTGTTAAGTTTGGTTCAGTATACATCATCATTTACATAATCCCAAAAAGAATAAATCTAGCAAAGTAATGTCAGAAGACAGGTGTAGCCATGCTATGGGGCCATCCCTGACAATCCAATGTTTCGGGAATGAATTATTCAGTGAGACATGAAAAGCATGAAATGAGGATTTATCAAAAAATAATATTCGGTTAAAAAAGTTCATCAGTCCCGACATGATGTTGCATATCAATTGCTGATACGAAACGTTTTGAATTACCATCCTAATTAACGCATACGGAATTTGAACTTAGCAAGCTGAAAGCCGTAATTGTTGACGAAGCACTTTGTGTATCGTGGATCTTGCCATATTCAGCTCTTGCAATGCTTTTCAAATCGATTTTATGAGGCTTCTAGAAAATGTTTCAAGTATTCTTTAGACACATTCTTCACTGGTTCTAGGATCACCATTTCCTTTTTTTGATTCACGCTCCCCATGTCATAAATTTGTGATTCCACTCACAAATGTTTGAACGAAATGATATTTCCCCTTACATCGTTTGATAATTTCTTTGCGCCCGAATGGATTTTATTTTGATAAATCACGCGACACATTGAGCTTTCCTCACTCGATCAGCCATTTTGAATATATGAATTCTTTAATAATCGTATATGTGTTGTGCAGCGCCATCTATAATCAGAAACATATTGTAGAAAAAAAACTTTTTGAATTATTCTATTTGTAATAGTTCTAGTTAACTAGTTTTGCAGTTTTGCTGCAGACCTATTCTTTTTAAATAAATTTTTGAAGTTGAACATATTTCTTTGGGATGGCCGGTATATGGTTGGAACGCAGTTTAGCCCACACCCTTTGCGATGGATATATTTGTTCGAGATAAATTGTCAAATGTGGCAAATCTCGCTTCTCTGTTTAGGCATGACTGTTATACATAGCAACCCTAAACTTTTTACTTCTCTATTACCAGTTGATTACTCGTCAACGTTTTGGAGATTCCAGCGTATTTTCAGATTTCGTAAGGGCTTTTTTGGCTAATCAGAATTTTGGTTCCCGCTTGCATCTGGAGTAGGTTTGAAACTTTAATCGGTTAAGATAATGACGTGAGCAACTAAATTCAATGAGCAATTTTTCGGACATTTTTTATGTGTTTTCTCATATAAATGGCATTGCTAAGAAAAGTA
This sequence comes from Nephila pilipes, assembly GCA_019974015.1. Lineage (NCBI taxonomy): Eukaryota > Metazoa > Arthropoda > Arachnida > Araneae > Nephilidae > Nephila > Nephila pilipes. Next base: position 78,541 of record BMAW01107287.1, read on the forward strand.
ATCTTTTATAAGTTTCATAAAAGAAATTGTTTAATATGTTTCATAAGACCTAGAAACTTAAAGGATCTGGAATATTTGAGGAAATAGATGCATCTAAATTCGTTAAAATGATTCTGATTAAGTTAAAGAATTTTTTGGATCCACCGGCAAAACAGGTTAGTCAGACTTTTTTCGTATTCTTTCATTTAGCTCTGTAGAGTTCTAATACGCTATTTTAAGGCAAACTATAATGTTTTATTACAAAGTTTAAGTACTTTTTGCTTAAGATTTTGAGAAATTTTTAAAAATTACCATATGTAATTTTTATTTTGATTGTGAATTTTGTTGAATTTATTTTGAAAAGTTTTGGATAGAATTTTAGGAGATCTTAAACAACAGTCCAATGAAAATACCAAACTAGTGTAATTATTAAAATTCATACTAGCTCTAAAATCCTATCATGCTTTTCCTTCTTGTAGAAGACTGAAGAACATTTTTAAAATTCATTTTGATACGGTTTAATCAACAGATGGATAAATTTTATGAGAATATGCAGTAATAACATGGATATAGTTTGATTTGCCCGAGAGTGACATAAAAGCAATAACAGTTTTTGCATCTAGTTTAATTTCTTGTAGAAGTGAATGAATTTATATTCGGAAATAAACATCTGTTGGATCCACAGGCAAATAGGTTCGGAAATTTTTTTCGTATTCTTTCATTTAGCGCTCTGCAGTGTTGACGCGATTTGTGCAATTTCAAAAATCATCAAAGTGGTGACTTTAATAAAAATCATCAAAGTGGTACCAGGGTGTGCAGCAGTTTTACAGAAATATATTGATAAGAAATTCAAACAGTAGTGCTGAAAATAATCAGAAATCCAAATGATAATGATATAAATAAGTCAATCTAAATAGTCCACAAATTTTCAAATAGTTATGCTAAAAGCAAGGCAATCTAAAAGCAAGGCATTCCAGGTGGCCGGAAGCGATTCCTCTTCTATCGTAGTCTGCTAAAGCTACATTCGACGCGTTAATGGAGATATTTATGAGGACAGGAATTCCAAATGTCATTGCCAGCGACATGGGCACTAATTTCACTTCAAAGTTAACTCAAGAGTTCATGAAGAGCTTATGCTGTACCCCACGATTTTCAGTTCCTGGATCTGCGGCGTCGAATGGACTCGAGGAGAGATATAACAAAGTATTAAAAAATTCATTGCACCACGTTACTAGGATTGATCCAAGTAATTGAGACAAATATATCCCGTACTTGCTTTTCGCATACAGAGAAGTCCCGAACTGCACAACTGGAGTTTCACCTTCCAAGTTGATGTATGGACGAACAGCTAGGGATCCTCTGAGTGTGTTAAAATCCAGCTGATGTGGCGACATTGCCATTCCGTTGAACGCGGGAAAATCTGTGGTGGACTACTTACAAGAACAAAATATCAATTTAGAGATGGCTGCTGAGCAGGCGTCATTAATTGCTTCAGGAAGACAAGAAGCTTAGGCAAGATATTCCAATCGCAAAGCTAGTTCCAAAAGTTTTGAGATGGGCGAAAAAGTATACTTATTGATACCTGATTCAACGAACAAGCTCTACGTGCAGTGGACCGGCCCTGGAGAAATAGTTGGTTTGAATCCTCCTCACTCTTATAAAGTGAAATTGAGTCAGCATTGCTGCATGTTTATCCTAAAAGTTGGATGGAAAGACTTACCTAATATCTTACGCGAGTCAGAAATTGACCAAAGCCCAGCAAGCTTGGTCAACGATTGAGAGGGAAGTATTCGCGATCGTCTGGAATTTGAAAAAGTTTTAATCGTGGGTGTTTGGCACCGAAATTGAATTCTACACGGATCATAATCCACTCCCATTTTGAACAAAAAGTGCACCGCAGTCGTCTAGACTGCAAAGATGGGCATTCTCCCTGCAAAGATTTGACATAACTCTGAAACATTGTGCGGAATCTAAAATGCCCCATGCAAATACGTTATCACACTTAGTGTGAATATTATCAATTATTGTTGAACGCAAGGATATTATTTTGATTTCTTTATATGTATATTTGTGCTATTTTATGTGTTCGTACAATTCTTTTGCATTTAATATATCTTACTAATTTGAGTCATTTTAAAATCATGAAGTTTACATCAATTAACATTTTATAATGTGTATGATTTGTAATATGTAATAGTATTCGCGTTTATGTGTTGCTTCTTTTCTTATAATTATTATTGTGCTTTTAGTGTTAATAATTCTGAACTAATTTTGCATTGTGTGAATATTTTGAGTGTTAATTTTAAGAGTTTCAGCTGCTGACTTAAATTTGTAAACAAATGTAACGTCAGAGCTTGGTGGGTAGATGTAGTGTTCCTCTCCCCTCCTAGCAATGGTCTCATAGCCTCCTCTACGCGGCGTTGGCAGTACCGCCTGCGAGGAGGAGAGAAAAGTACTAGCGTCTGTTCGCAGCCATGCATCCCTATGGGAGACCGAAAACTGAACGAGTCTACTTAAATCGTAGGGATTAGAGGAATTTCGCTGAGGTGTTGAGGGGAATTTCCTGTTGATTGACAGATGCAATGATTAGCGTCTAACAGCCATGCAACCCTATGAGAGACCGAAAACTAAACGAATGAAGCAGTGCTTTCATAGAAATTATTAGCACCAAGTCGCACACAAAATGTTTTTTATGTATGGACCCATGTATATATATTTATTTTTATGTATGTAAGTACATACTTTATTAGCTGAATAAATTGCTTTATTTTTATGTATGGACCCATGTATATATATTTATTTTTATGTATGTAAGTACATACTTTATTAGCTGAATAAATTGCTTTATTTTTATGTATGGACCCATGTATATATATTATTTTTATGTATGTATCTATAATTATACATGTATGATTTACTTAAAAATATCTTTTAAAATTAATTGAATCGTAATATTTTATTTTGCGATTGTGTTTGATGCCAATAAAATTGTTTTTAAATTTGTGTAGCATTTTTTGTTTTGAAAACTATTTTTTATTTTATTTCTCTTTTTGTAACTGTTCTGAATAAAACTAAGAAAATAATAATGATAAAGAAATTAGCATAGTTTTATGTATAAATTAACAGTAAAATAGAGAACATTAATTTCTTACTTTACTTTTTGTTTTCCTAAGAACAATAAATTATAAAAGATTCTTATTTGTTGCAATGCAGTAAGTGTTTATGTTCATTGCAATACGTTTGAAGTAAATAATACATTGATGATCACATACTTGGGATTGTTATTTAAAAAAATAAACTATATTTATACTTAAGTGCTCTATGTACATGAAACACAATTTTTTGATTAATTTACTGATATTTTTTTATTTGCTGTATATGAATGTTTAGTTTAATAATAAAGATTGGAAGAAAATATGTAACAATGCATCGGAAGAGTTCCGTAAGCGCGTATACGAGAGTGGACGATGTTACCCTACTAGTTGTGACGTCACAAATCAGCGCCGATTCCATCTAGTATTTAGGAGGTGTTGACAGAGGGTGGAAGTTTGGAGCTTTTGGCAGAAAAGGGATATTTTCAAACTAATAAAAGAAGGAAGGGATTTCCTTCTCGGTGATACTTTCAACGATTACTTTGCAATGGGTTAGTGACTAGCGATTCAGACTAAATCAGATGAATATTGCTCGTTTTTCTTTTTGAATGTTGAATAGATCCATTTCTTGTGCACGTTACTCAGCATAAATGGTGTATTCTTTATATTTAGTGTAAAAAGACACTTTAATATTGCGCTTACAGTGAAACGAGGAATTTTGGAAAGCCCTAATTCCAAAGTTAACAAAACTTTATTTTAAATATATTTTACCATCAATTATTGACGGAAGAGTGCTTCAGAAGATGTCTTTGAGAGAGCCGTCTGGAGTAGAAGAAGCAATTAAAAATTTAAAAAAAAAAAAAAAAAAAAAAAAGCGACTGACATTATTTTTTGATAAAGTTTACATATTCTTAAACATGATTCCATAAGAACTGCATGTGTTACTTATAAATAGTTATACTAATATTCTATGGATTACTGCATAAAAAGAAATTATTTTGTTATAAAAAGCATATAAAAATTTAAAAAAATCAGTATAAAATGAGTAAGATACAATGTCACACGGGCAGGCTTCAAGATTTTTTTAAGCTACATGTTCGACTCTTTTTCTTGACAATCAATTATTTTTCCCCTTAACGTTTTCAAAAGATGCCTTTGAGAGAGCTATCTGAAGTAGAAGAACCAATTAGAAACAAAAAGTGGTTGATATTATATTTCAATAAAGTTTACATATTCTCGAAGCGTTTTTCATAAGAATGTGTATGAATTATGTAAAAATGAAATTATTTTGATACCAAATGCAAAAAAAGTGTATCTAACACATCGATCAATAACGAGACTAACCCAGAGATGGCGCTCGTAGTAAACCAGTAACCAGGTCTTTCTAGAGTACTAACCTTTGCTTGAAACGTGTCAAAATTTTAAGTCGATCGGACCAGGAAAAAGGTTTTTTGAAGTGAAGTGAAAAAGGTTTTTTCCAAGTGGGTGCCGCGATTGCTTTCGATGGAACAAAAACAGCAACGAGTCGATGATTCAGAAAGCTGTTTATCGCTATTTACTCGCAACAAAAAAGATTTCTTGCGGGGAAAAAAAAAAAAAAAATTGGGAGGGAAAAAAAAAATTGGGAGGAAAAAAAAAAAAAAGATTTGGAAAGGCGTTGGAACGATTGTATCACCCTAAAAGGTGATTAACAAAAGGTGTTATGTTGATGAATAAAAAAAAAATTTTGCAAAAAAAATGTTGTTTTCAATGTTAGACTCGGGAGTTATTGATCGATGTGTTATGTGTATATATATATATATATATACTTTTATCACAAATACACATTGTTTGGCGTAGCATAGCCATATTTGAATCTTGGAGGAAAAAATCACAAAATAGTATCATTTGGAGGAAAAGGCCGCATAATGTGGGGAAATTTAACAATATCCATATGACAACATTGAACAAGCGGCTCTTTCAAATATTTCTTTTTAAAATGTGGCTCCTAAAGATAGTGCAACTGGCACCCCTGTTTTAAAAGATTGTGTTATTAACTTCGCACTTAAAAAAACACGATGAATATTGGTGACGCACCTCACAATTTTGAACCCAAGTCAAGGCACCAGGAGCACACTTGTGATCTGAAATTCTACTCTCCATACTTCCACACCACGCCAACGTGATGACTTGGAGCCTCTACAGATGTAACGTACATCAACTCCTCTAAATGGTGGTTTTCAACAAAATGAGGGCTTTAACCCATGCCTCGATGAAAAAAGTGACATGACCTTTCGGCTACAACGACCAGTTATTATGTGAGCATATAATGAATAAGGAGGGAAATATTTTCAACAAAATATATATTTCGTTTCGCTAAAATTTACAACCAATAGACTTATTTTTTTGTAGTTGCATAAACCTTCCTCCATGTTATTTTTGCTATGACTGTTGGAAAAATTGAATCGGTAGAATTGTTATTCCCCAATTCCGGATCCGAATCCAGGGTGGGTAATGAGGGACGCATTTGTGACATCTTCTGCATCGTTACTTAGGATCTGAGTCATCGGAACTCAATAAATGCTCATCCAAGTGTTAGTTAAGAAAAATCAAAATAGTTTCTTTCGTATTATATGAATGACAACAATTACTATGAATGGTGATAGGTTATTATCTCGTAACTGGAACCCAAGATTATAACTGAAATTTCAACTTATCTCAATAACAACAAAATTGTATCTGAGTCGAGATTAATATTTATAAACAGAGTCTGTGAAAAATATCAGCTATCTGAGGATCACGTAACTTTCCTACACTAATATCATATGCTCTCTTATATTACTAACATTCGATCTCCTGCAATATGCTGGTTTACATAAGATACAGTTTACACAATGCGAGGTTCTTAAATAACGTCAAAATATAATCCAAAAAGTTAGCTGAAGGGAAAAAAAGCGCTAGAATCAAAACAGTTTTATTTTCTCTATCGCGTTTCAGATAAATCGTAATATTTGAAAGACTTCTACAAATGAAAACTATGTATCTTTGCTTTTTCGAATTTAAGACATCATTTGCACTTTTAGAAAAGTAATTTTCAATCTTTCGAATGCTCCAAATGAATCAGAAATTTTTCTTTAATTTTTTTTTTCTAATTTAAATGAAAAATACTTATGTTTAGTTATAATATGAGGGGGGGGGGACCCTTTGATAAACCAAAAAAAAAAAAAAAAGTTCAATTTTGTTATGGTAATACTGTTTTATGTTAGATAGCTGTTCAGTAAAATTCAACTGCAATAGATATTCTTTGAATTAATTATAATTCTGAGCTAATATGCGTAAACTGTGTTGCCCTCAAACTATAGCGCCTCTTATGTTAAAAAGTTATTCGAGGACTTGATTAGGAAATTGAAAATATCCGATTTTAATTTTCAATAATAATAATAATAAAAGGCGAATGTTACCGATTACAAAATGTGAAGTTCTACACTGATTAATATATTACATAGATTAAATATCGATTAATTTAATTAAAATTTTACGTGATTTGTTTCCGTACACTAGTTACATAAAAATAAATTACATGAAGCTTTCCCCCCTCTATTATTGAATGAATCATTTATGGTAAATACAATATTTGTTACAGTAATCATTTGGTAAAAACTGATTGACAAGAAGGAGGGTTAAAAATAGAGAAGGATCACTGGGGTATCCAGGGGTTGCGTCACCCGTCTTCATCAAAGACGGTAAAATCCAAGGGAAATAAAAAGAGCGCAAGGATGTCTTGGTGTCTTGTACTTGCCTAAAAAAGGCAAGTTTCTGAGGCGATAAAGAAAAATAAAATATAACAAGTGTTGCAGTAGACAAAAAAAAAAAAAAAAAAAAAAAAAAAAAACACACACAGGGATCATAGGTATATATTATTTTTCTGTGATTACCAGCTTATATCATTAATGATTGAGATTCGAAATGGTTATATTTTTAACGAATGTGGAAAGCGCCTTTCCACAGGATTTAGTTCAGTTTTCTTTATGGAAAATGTATAATTATTTTGAAGAGATTATGAGAAGATGAGATTGAAATGCAAAAATATTAATTGATCTATATAATTTTTTGATAATATATTTATTTACTAAAAATTTAAAAATATAATGTATACTTATAATTACATTTATGACAGAAATAACTTATTTCAAATATAATGTATATTTACGATAATTTCTTATTTACAAGTTCAAATGATTTTGACCTCGGAAGATTGAAACTCATTTCCAGTTTTTTGCTACCATTATTCATTTATTTGTTTTTCATTCTTCTTTATATGCCAATATTATCAAAGAAAAAAATCACAATTGATTGAAGCAATATTTTTGTGTTTTGTTTCTTTCATACGAATACTATGAATATTATGGAGCAGTTAGAAATTTTATCTTATGATTCTACAACACATTACAATATAAATTGAAATATGAAAACAATGTATTGTACGGAATGTAAGTTATATGGAATTCAGCTTAAGTAAGAGTATTTTATTAATAATTTTTTCAGAGGCTGTAGACTTAGATTTTGTGAGATGCTTAATTCAATTTGAATAATAATAATAAATAAATAAAAGAAATTAAGTTCAATGAAAAATAACTTTTGTAGGAATAAACAAATTAATTCAGTGCATCTTAATGACTAAATTAAAATTTCACATTTATACTTCACGAAATAATAATTTGCATTTTGTTATATTTTTTACAGGTTAAAGAAAATTTAAGGAACTCTTAATTGATTTCGTAGAAGTTCAATATTAATATAATTCAGATTCTCTCTTCTCTGCTTTCACTTCACTAAATCAAAACTTATATTTTAAACATCTTTTCAATAACACAAATTTACCATTGGAATTATTCCCTTATCTATTATTTAACTGGCTATTATTCCTTTCACAAATAAATTTTTATGAATACACACAAAATATTCCCAAACCGGAGAGTTTATTAGTGGTTAGTTCGTAAGCTTCACGTACATTTCTGTTAATCATAAAGCTTTCTCCATTATTTACCATTAGTTACAATTTACAAATTGCTATAATTTCATTTCAGAAAGTAACTGTAAATGTTCGCCAAAAATAAGCATTCCTCTCCAAGAGTACGTTCTACAGAAAAAATATCCTGGCTCCATCTGTTGCAGATAGTCAGAAGAACAATAATTAATAAAAATTCATTTGAAACCTTAAAAAATTGATTAATAACGACATAAAACTATATTCTGGCTACGCTATTCGATAGAGAGAAGTGTATACTTCTAACTGATTCAATTCTGATTGAATCAATAATTTTTTTCTTGTAGAGAATGTGTTCGAACATTTCGTCTCCTATACTTTAACATAGAAAATTGAATGTCCATTTTACATAAGGGCAAAAAAATTGCACGTTTTTTTTTTAAAAAAAATCAAAATTCTAAGAATGCTAATTAGTAAATAATTATATTTGCTATTTCCATAGTAATTTATATTAGAATTGAAGTATTTCTTCTACCTGAAAATGTGTTTGAACTTTGAGCCTTATTCTTTAATATTAGCCGAGAACAGCCTTAAGTGGACAATATTGCTCCCTTTCTGTAAAAATGTGAGATTTTATATCTCACATAGCCCTATGAAAGGGTTGCTTTTGCCAAATTGCTGGATCAGAAATTTTTACTTAAAAAGCTCTACTTAATTATAAAAAATGAGTAGGTAGTACTCTTGATGATTATCTGATATTAAATATTTTCTTCATGTATTATGAATGAGCTCAGCTGAGTTATTGTAAATCTATGAAGAACAATTTATTTTCGATTCTACCAATGGCACCAACAGATACAGCTTTCCACTTTGATTGTTAGTGATGAAAACGGTGAAAGTTTCCCAGTTGTCGTCTGTTTCTCAAACAATGTATGGTCTGAAATTACTGTCCCTGCTTTTAAAGAAATTTAAAAAAAACTGCTGACTTTAATATTAAAAGTATTTATGACTGATGATCATGCCTTATATATAAATATAATGCATGGTTAAAAGTTTATGGGGAAACAATTTTGTTTACTATGCAGCAGACATATCTTGTGTGTCTGGAAAAGACAAGTAAATGTTAACATAAAAAATTGAAGGATGTCATTGGAAAGAAATTTTTATCAGATTTTACATGGAATGAACAAAGTAACTTTCTAATGCATGTACAAATAATTTATTTAAGAGTATAAAGAAGATGAAGAAACCAAAACAATAATTGATTATTTTCAAAAAATCTATGGAGGATGACAATTTGGACCTATTGCTAGAGTTTGTTGAGTTATTAACACCAACAACTACTCTAATATGAAGAAGTTAGTGGTAAAGTTATAAGGTTAGATAATTCTTTTTCAATTGTTCTTAGTGCCATTGCAAAAAATAATAATGGATAGAATTATCTCATAGAATGAGGGAAATTAATTTAAAAAATATCACTGTTACAACAGCGACATGATAAAAGTTTCTCTGAAACGAAAGAATATTTTGCCATTGAAAAAACACCTATTGTGATTGCAGCATTAGATATGACAATTGTAACATATGCATCCATTCCCTCACTTGCACTTATATTGATTATTCCATAAGATTTCTTATTTGTAAACATATACATTTTGTATGTCAAAAATTTAAAGACAATATCATTTCTTTTAACAATACTGATACAACTGATGAAAATTTGCTTGTAATAAATCAGGATGCAAATCATTTAAGACTGGAAAAGGAGGCAATACTTAAAGAAACTGAAAAATTTGTTGTTAACGATAAACTGGATGAACAAGTCTCTTTTTCAGCTAAGATACAGACAATGCGGAATCAGTTTGCTAGAGTTAAAACTGATGAAGAAAAATTATACAATAGAAACTATGGATTCTTTTATAAATGGTATACATCTTTTAATCCTGTAATGTCTCCAAACATTATTAAAAATTTCCAGCAAATAAAAATGTTACATGTCAGAAGTAACAGCAAGAAGATTCAAGACCGTCTAAAAAGCAAAGAAATTTAACGTAAAATCTTTTTTTTAACCAGATAACCAATAATATTAAGTGAGAATACCTGTATTTATAATGAGTATTTTTAATATGTATTGAGAAATGAAATCATGACAATCTGTTATTCAATGACAACTTATATTTCTTTCATATCTCAAGCACATTCAAATGAACAACATAATTTAATATTTGAATTTGAAATAGGTTGGCTACACTGGCTGGTACACTTGTATTCACTTTGTAATATAATTTTTCATTCAGTATTTTCAATATTCATGATGACATGAAATCATTCCAATGTGTCATTCAATGGCCAATAATATACAGGAACAATGTATTTATTTCTTTCAGAATTTGAACGAAATAAAATTCACAAAAACCATCTATTGTACTCTTATCTATAAAAATATGTTAGTTTTTATTAAAAATAGAAATACGTATGGAGATATATCCATTTGCTTAAGTTTAGCCTTTTCCTTTGATTTGATGTCAAAATAAATTTCCTTTCTTTGAGCCATTTTAACTAGAACATAAACAATGCAAGTTTCACTTTTCAATAGTGATGATCTTTTTTTTTTAAAATCATTTAAGTCTATATAAGAATTAAATCATGTTTGAGAAGTAAATAATGTTCTATGTAAGCACCATTTTTAATTAGAGAATTTCTTTTTAAATTCCAACTATTAGTTCACACTCTCCTATATATATTTATATATCTTGTTCAAATTTTCAATCGTTAATATAATACTTTTTATTCATTTGCATTCAAAATGCTACTCCTCTCACAAATATTAATCACTTTCATTTTTTTTTCTGTGTGTTATATATAATACATGTAACAAAATTAGAGATCAATTTTACAAAGAAATGTATGCCTTTTTGTAAAAAAAATTTATATGTAAAAGATATGTGTTTTTTCTAGATTTTAGCATGCCAACCCACATTTGTTTTTTTCCCTCCAAAACTAGATAAGTTCTTACAAAATCAATCCCTAAAGTTATTTAAATATCCTTAAGAACATTACAAAAAAAAATTCATGGTAAAAAAATTAATAAATAAAAGAGGAGTAGGAGTTTGACATTTTCTTAAAAAAATTTTTAATTTTTAAAATTGTGTTTACAATGTATTCTAATTTTCATGTAAAATCATTGTCTTGAATAGAAACACTACATAGCTTGTTAAAACAAAAATTTTAAATGCATTAATAAAAAAAAAAATAGTTCAATGGTGTCAAGTGCTTTAAAAGAAACCAGGTTGATTAAATCTGAATGTGTATGTCACAAGTGTAATTCTCAGATGAAATTTGCTGATGAATTTGAAAATAGTATGAATCATAAACAATGGTGGATCCAGAAAAAATCAACAGGTGGAGTGGGACACATTTGTTTTTTTTTTCTTCAAAAAGTTCATAAGACTTAACTGTGTTTATTTCATAATTTATTTATGTTTACTTAATCTAAAAAATAATTCTAAATATGAAGTCAAAGATCAAATTCAAATTAGGAACTGAAATCTTACAGTACAATAAATTGCTCAATTCTGTGCTTGGACACAACAATCAACTCCGAAGTAAAACAAAATAAATACTTTTAAATTTGGATGGATTTTCCTATTTTGGTATGTTATTTTGTCTGTGCGAAATTATAAAGGGAGCCTGTACCCACCCCATGGATTCATAACTGTATATAAAAAATATAGAATTACTGGGGAACCCACCTTTCCTATTTGGATAAAAGGGGTAATGCATTCATGCTTCAAGGTAATGTTGAAAATGTTGCCAATTGAATAATATATAACCTTTTCATTAAATATGTGTATTAACAAACATGCCATTTTCTTATACAGTGATGAATCTTTCTTCAATATGTGATGAAGTATAACTCTTTGTAAAAGTTTTTTTTATGTATTTGCAGGTTTTTATTTATTTTATTTTTCGATGGATTCCGTATATGATAATGCAGATGTTGAATATTTTGCGAAGCAATAAAAATATTAACGAGTATTACGTTGTATTTATGACAATGAATGCAATTTAACAGTCAATTGAAAAGTCCCCGGCCTGACACATAGATGGCGCTACTAGAATTAAATCCATATGTGTTTTAGTTAGCCCTAACCCTCAAAAGATGCGTGTATAAATTTGACAGCTGTCGGATCATTAGTTTGTGAATTATAGCATTTTGAGTGAAGCAACTTTTGTTGTGAAAAAAATGGATAAAAAGAAATTTCGCATGTTGATAAAATATTGCTTTTTGAAGGAAAAAAATACAGTTGAAGCAAAAACTTGGCTTGATGCCGAGTTTCCGGACACTGCCTCAGGAAAATCAACCATCAAGGATTGGTATACTAAGTTTAGACGTGGTGAAATGAGCACCGAAGACGGTGGACGCCCAAAAGAGGTTGTTACCGACGAAAACATTAAAAAAAATCCACAAAATGATTTTGAATGATCGTAAATTGAAATTGAATGAAATAGCAGACACTCTAAAGATATCAACTGAACGTGTACATCATATCATTCACGAATATTAGGGTATGAGAAAGCTCTGTGCAAAGTGGGTGCCGCGCGAGCTCACTTTTGACCAAAAACAACGACGAGTTGATTATTCGGAGCAGTGTTTGAAGATGATCAAGCGTAATAAACCCGAGTTTTTGCGTCGATATGTGACAATGGATGAAACATGGCTCCATCATTTCACTCCGAAGTCCAATCGACAGTCATTCGAGTGGACTGCACACGATGAACCCGCTCCAAAGCGTGGGAAAACGTAACAGTCGGCTGGCAAGGTTATGGCGTCTGTATTTTGGGATGCGTATGGAATATTTTTCATTGACTACCTTGAAAAAGGAAGGACCATCAACAGCGACTATTACATAGCGTTATTGGACCGTTTGAAGGACGAAATCGCCGAAAAACGGCCGCATTTGAAGAAAAAGAAAGTGCTGCTTCACCAAGACAATGCACCGTGTCACAGGTCAGTGAAAACGATGGCAAAAATCTATGAATTGGGCTTCGACTTGCTTCCGCATCCACCGTATTCTTCGGCCCCCAGCGACTATTTCCTGTTCTCAGATCTCAAAAGAATGCTCGCTGGGAAGAAATTTTCGTCGAATGAAGAGGTGATCGCCGAAACTGAGGCCTAT
>BMAW01107287.1:91767-109564 GCA_019974015.1 Nephila pilipes
TCGTACTACAAAAATGGTATCGAAAAGTTGGAGGGTCGCTATAATCAATGTATCACCCTTGAAGGGAATTATGTTGAATAAAAAAAACTAATTTTCCAAAAAAAATGTGTTTTACTATGGTAGGCCGGGGACTTTTCAATTGACCTGTTAAACTTATAGTTTAGCTATAATTGCCTTTTTCTTCATTTGTCTACTTTTAAGATTGTATTTGCTATAAAAGTATTTATTAAGATTGTATTTGCTATAAAAGTATTTATTAAGATTGTATTTGCTATAAAAGTATTTATTAAGATTGTATTTGCTTTAAAAGTATTTATTAAGATTGTATTTGCTATAACAGTCACTCTTTTTCTTTATTTTTTTGTAACAGTTTCTTTGATCTTTTTTGGGATACCTTATTTTTTAAATAAAGTTATTTTGTAATCTAGTCATTTTTACTTCATGCTAGAGAAAACTGCATTTGGAAGAACAAATTTAAACAAGATGGATAAAATATCATAAAGTAGTGTTTCATTCAAGATATAATTGATAGATGAAAGAATGTCTAGAAAAACTCGCACTGCTTCAAGGGGGTGGAGCACATTTCACTAAATATCTTATCAATTGTTTCCTTCTCGAAATTCATCTTTGGGGAATTTTTGAAAAACCTTTCAGCTTCCTAACAGTATTCAATAACTAATATTGCTCTAAGTTATGTTAACTTCCCTACTTAAAGCCCGCCTCTAGAGGGCGTTCATTTGTAAAGGGAAGAGTGTTTGATGTCACACGATCCCCTCAGACGGGACCTAACTAAATCTCCGAGAGGAGCTGTTGTAAACGAGCGGTAGTAAGGAGTGTAAATAAATTGTTGTTATTACACAACCTGATGGGTTTTTGTCTTAGGACAACTGTGGACTGTAAACTAATGATTATTAACTAAGTAAACAAAAAGTATAAGTAAAGGAAGTGTGTGTAAGGAAGACACAAAAAGAATTTCAATAATTATTTAATAATAAATGCTTACTAATCAAATTGTTTTACTGTATTTAATTAGTATAATTAACACTGATATGTGTATCATTAATTTTGTTATTTAATATTTTGTTAATAAATTCATTTAATTTGTAAAGTAAAGTATCCTATCAATTGACATAACCTGCACAATCAAAGCCAATACCTTGCATCTCTTAAAGTTATTCCTAAAATTTCTTTTCAGTTCTGATATGTTTACCTACTTAATATTAAAACTAATTAAGTATCAAATAAAAAATTATTACATACAGTTGACAAAAAGAAGTATTAAAACACAATGAAAATTTGAATTTGAAATAGCTTGTTTACATGATAGTAACATGCTCTTGTAATGCAATTACAGCATTTCTATATTGATTTCATAGTTGTCTCTAGTAGTTTGCGATTAGTTTCTTTAGAATATAAACACAAACACACCTTTTAAATACATAATTAAAAGATTGAGCTGTGGATTCAGCAGTCAGTTTCATTATTTGGTGGTATAAATTCTAGATAACTAGATAGAATAAGCTGAATTCTATATATATCCAATGTTTATAAAGCATTTAAATGTCAATTCCACTTTTGAATGGAATTTCAATCCTAAGAAATTCCATGGGATGCATTAATAAACAACCCATTTTTTTAATGACCAAACCTTACGTATGCATTTACAAAATGAGATAAATTGCATCCAAAATAACGGACAAAAAAACTCTTCCTCGATATTTAAAATATTATGAAAACATTGTTCATAACTTTTATCCATTCATAAGGCATCTTATTCAAAACAGAAAACCAAAGGTCAGTCAAACGAAAATTGTTTCAAAAGCAGATAAATTTCCTCAAATATCAAAAAATTATTAAATATCAGTTAAATACATTAAACAATTGATGAAAATCACACAAAAAATTCAAAAGCAAAATATTATTACATTATTTGCCCAGAATTGGATAAACCAATTAAAACAGCAAGTATGAAATCAATCCTTCATCTTTTTGTAACAATTGCATTTAATTACATATTCATTTTGCAAAGTAGTATGCAGAAATGATTTTTTTTAAAATTGCATTGCACATATTTGGTTTGTTTAGTTCTTAAGAAAGAGCAAAAATCTGCATTATAAATAAATCGTGGATTGGCTTCTAGATTTTGTTTTATTGTGTACAAAGTTCTTGTACAATAACAGAATCAATCTACGTGTAGAATTCTCGAGTTCTTTGTTTTAAAGCTTCGTGCTAACATCTCTGTTAGACAAAAACGTTTTCTGTACATTTTCATCTACCTTGAAAATTTTAAATTATTTCAAGTAGAGTAATTCACAATGAATAAAAAAAAAATTCTAGCTAATTAAATAAAGGAAATGTTGAAATAAATAGCCTAGCAAATACATTTAGAATAAATTAGCATTTTCCAAATGTATGAGAGTTCTTTGTTATATATGATATATATTGCTTTCATTATTTTCAAAGTTTACAAATGAGTGTGTTTTAAGATTCGACAGCATCTTTTTTTAAATACGTGTATTACACATCATATGCATGATTATGTTTTGTACTCTTTATATACAAGTATTATTATAAAGCAGCCAACTCATTATATAAATAAACTTGCTAAGGAAGCTTTTTTAGGCAATAGGTAATTCAAAAACAAATAGAAATAATTTCTTTCCAAAACATTTATTCAACTATAGAATCACTCAAGAGTTTCAAATATCCAATTTGTTTCTTACAGACACTTACTAAACTTCCCAAACTTGTATTTTTTTAAAAAATTAAATACAATTTTCATCACGAAATTCATATTTTTTTAGTTCAAATAAATTAATAAAAACATGAAAATCTATTTTCAAAATTAATGTTTATAGTCTGACGTAATTACTTTCTTACAGGAAAATAATAATTTCAAAACCTTTCCAAGCATTATTCATACACTAATATTGCTTCACAGTTTTTGAAGTCATAACAACAGCTAAAAAACTACCGAACAATCTAGCAATGATTTTACAAACAATGCCCATAGTAAAAATAAAGCAATTTATTCAGCTAATAACGTATGTAGTTTTCTTTTATTTGTTTCAACTTTTTTTTAATACCATTTCCCCCGTACATTAGTTATGTAATGCATTAGAAATAGTTTTCAAAACAAAAAGTGCAACACAAATTTAAAAACAATATCTTTATTGGTATCAAACACAATCACAAAATAAAAAAATTGCCATTCAATAAATTTTAAAAAATATTTTTAGGTAAATCATACATATATAATTATAGATAAATACATGAAAATAAATATATATATATGCATCAAAAATTGGTCTATACAAAAAATAAAGCAAGTTATTTAGCTCATAGAGTATATGATTCTCTTTACTTTGTTTCAACTTTTTGAAAATCATTTTTTTCCTTACAGTAGTTATTTAATAATGCATTTGTAAAAATAAAGATAATATGCTTTAAAACTAGCTCAGAAGCATGATCATTGTTCAAGGTTTATCATATAAAAAAATTCATTTGGATTTATCAAGCTAATCGATATTTCTGAGGTAATTCGATGTTAATTATTTTGTGTAAGGAACATATTTTCATAATTTTTTGAAAGAAGTTTCTGTACTGTTACATAGTAGTAGAATACTTCTGAGACAATATCTGGGGTAGGACACAATAAACTTTCTCTGTCTATGATACGCATTAAATGATAGTTAGAATTTAATTCAAGTTTTATTGAAAATAATTGATTTGGAACAAAGGTCACATTTAACTTTTTAAGTGTTGTTCTTGCACAGTCATCAGCTAAATATGTTAAAACAGGAAGATAAGGTTCAGCATCTCAAAAATCTTTTTCAGAAAGTTTTATATTGAAATCATGTAATATTGAAGATTCTAAATGACTTTCAATGCACGAATATTCTAAATCAATGTCTTTTAACTTAAGCTGCCCAAAAGTGTTCGAAATTAAAGTTAGAGGTAAAAAATTTTGCATTCTTAGTTTAGCTTCCACTTTATAAAGCTGTCGAACTGATATTGAATATTGAGAACCTGAAATTGTCCTATATTTCCCAAAACTACTTTATGATGCATGTGCTTGGATTTTCCCATGAAGAAAATTTTAAAATTGTAATTAATTTATATACAATATTTTGACATTTCAAGTAAAGCATATGTTGTATGAATAAAAGCAAGATGTGTTTCTTTAGTTAAGATTCCAATAGTACAATTTTTTCCTTCCACGAAATACTAACCAAATAAAATTTTGTATAAGAATTCACATCCTTTGTTATCTGGTGATAAAGAAGTCGGTTGTTGATAAGGATCAAGCAAATGTTGACCCTTTAAAGTTGTTTTAACATTCACAAATTTCCACCATTTACAAATTAAAGAAATAAAATTTGATGTTGTTTCATAACTAATTAGTTTACGTTGCTCTCCTAATTGTTGAAGCCCCTGAATAACAAAGTTATTAAATATCTTGAGCACAAGTTTCACATTTTGTTTTTCAAGATTTGAAGGACATAAAGCTTTTAAAGTTAAACCGTAAGCAAACTTTTACTAAATTATTATTTTCTATATCATATCGTTACTTAAGTGTGTGACGCCTGCCCGTTCCGGGCTACCTCTTGTGCCATAGCTAAACTCAATTATTAAACACTAAGACTCAATTAGTCAATCAAAGAGACACTAGAGCAATAATTACGGAATTTATTAACTTCTAGTTAATATAACAACAATTATTAATGCTCTCCCGGTCAAGGATTTTACTACCTTAAATCAACCCACCAATAATAATCTACAGACTCTTACCACTAATCCTTCCTCGACTGCGGATTAATTGTTGAACACTGGAATAACTGAATCTCTTGAATCAGTCCACTTTTAATTTAATCACCTACTTCTACCTCTCTTTCCACCTCTTTCAACTCCTCCTTCAACTTCTCTTTCGGAGTTAATATATTTCCTAACTCTCCCGCTTCACTTCATTTCTACCTGCTTTCTATCTACATATTCACGTTTCATTTTTGGTTGGGCAAAGGTTGTTTAGCAAAAGCAATCAATCTTAATTAAAAGTCTCCAAGGTTAGTGAAGAGGAACCGCGAATAGCTCAATGTCACAAGTGTAGAGAAAATTGCTTCTAATAATGGAAACTTATTATGACCTTCAAAAGCTAGAAAATAAAAACATTGCCCTGAATTTCTTTGATTAATCCAATTGTTACGGATGTATTTGAATATGTGTACTGAATCAATAACAAAAAATAAAGGATTAAAAGGATCAGAAGGAAGTTTGGAGAGGGAGATGACAGCTCAAGTGTCATCCTCGTCACTTGACCCAGGTTTAAAATTGCGAGGTCCGTCACTCGAAGCCCTCGTGTTGCTCCTACGTTCGATGTTAACAAGCACAAAATCAATCAAAGTATTTAATGAAGAAAAGATTATTAATTTCTTATTTACATCAAGAATATTTGCTTATTCTTTGGAAACAGGCATCATTTAAAAAAAAAGGATTTGTTTAAAATTCTAAACGATCTTTCTCTGACACTGTGGTCTTACTTAGAAAGTGCTGTTCGTAGCATATGGAAAAAAATATTTTTATATTTAAATATAAAAAGAAACCTGAGAAGTTAAAGACAAAACAAAAGATAAAAGTTTCAAACCTGAAATAGATGCAAGCTTCCCTTCACTGTCCGGATTTTTTTTTTTAATAAATGTATTATGATAATAATATATATTTTCCAAATTTAACTATTAAGGCAATAAAACGAGAAGAAGTGAACTATAAAAATTTATATTGAACAATTTTTGTAAGGGGGGGGAGAGCTTTTTTTATAAATAAATTACTGAAAAAGATCCACAGTTTTCTCCAAATTACTTATACTTCATTTCTGCTTGAATTTCGGAAAAAAATAAGGAGTTACCCATAAGGTTTAAGTAAATTTAATTTCAAGGAACAATTATGATTAATAGAATACATAGTTCAATCGCAATATGTTTATATGGTAGAAATAAAATTTAAGTATACAGTTAGTTTAGTTTTGACATGATAAAATAATATTGAAATTTTGTTTTACAACATTTATATTAATTAAATGTATTTATGTAAGCTGTTAAATAATAATCATTATTTGATTGCTTTTATAAATTACATTTGAATATCTTCGAAAATAATATATGGCAACATTTCAGAGTGCTATCTCTAATAAATACCTGGCAACTCTCCTCATTCTTTTTATTGTTTTACATTTTTATTCACTATAATTTTTCCTGTATTATTTATTTCTTGTTATTTTTTACTATTACTATTTTTCTATATAAAAATAAATAAAGTTTACATCTTTAATCTTAAGCGCTTTTAATACTAGGAGAAAAGAAACTTTAGATTCATACGCACTCATCCCTTTCCAAAAAAAAAAAAAAAAAAAAAAAGAAAAGAAAAGAGAGAGAGATAACTCAAGTAATAGACAAAATAAATCCTTGGTTCTTTCAACTTTACAGCTGTGAAACTCCATGATGTTCCCCCATTACCCCAATTGACCTTTGTACATCGAGGCAGGCTTGTTTATCACTCAAGTTGGATATTCCAGCCAACACAACGTGCCAAATACCTTGGAATACTCAGCGCCATCTATGGGTGTTAATCAGAATTTTTTCATTCACCGATAACGCTCTTAAAGGCCGTAAGGCCTAAGCACTCCGGCAACTATCAAATCTACAAGCTATGTGTTATATGAAGGTAATCTAAAGTAACAAATATTGGTATTTTATGCTGAACAAGCGAATTTTCTTCAACAATGGAAAAAATAACTTTTCAAATAGTCAAATACTTATATTTTACATTGTGTTTTCATTTATTATTAAATTCTCGATATATAAGAATTAGTTGATTACATTCCTTTTTGTACTTGATAACAATGCTTATTTAATGCTATTTTTTTTGTCTTTCACAACATTTCCGCCACAGAATGAAAAAAATTTTTCAGGAAATAATAACGAATTTACCTTTCAATTAAATATTTGTTTAAATGATATATTTTTAAAACAGAACACATGCACGAGTTTAATTCTACCCAATGACTGCTGGCCTCTTATTAAATAAGCTATTAAAACTGAAATTAATAAAAATTACTTGCGTTTGAATATATTCTGAGGGCGTTCAGTAAATTTATTAATGATATCAATAAAATGATTTTATAGACGTTTTTGATGTAAAAAATTTGCCAACATTATTAAAAAATTGCTGAGAAAAAAATGATATTCCGTTGAAATAATAATCTCGACTGTATTGTATGAGAAAAATTTAAATTTCAAACTAATGCTGGATAAATAAATAACTTTTAGTATATCTATTAATTATTATTATTATTAGCTTGTTTCTTTGGTGCCTGAAATAAAAACTACTTCATAGTCTTTTCACCGTTTATTCTCAACGATAAACTTAACAAAACAATGACAATTCTGCCGCTCATTTTCATTAAAATAAATTTGAATTACTCAAGAAAAATTCCGAGAAACATATCTTCTGCAAAACTAGAGCTGTCGATTATGATAAAAAACAAATAAGGGCTCCTGGAAATCTAGCGTCTATCTGGATGATCTAAAAAAACAAAACAAAATTAACTTCTTTATATATCGGTATATCATGCGGGTTTGACATATGCGGGCAGCTATGGTTCGCCCACGATCCCCACGTGATTACTATCCGTGTAGTGAGTGGTTATCAGGTTTTATGGCTCAAGAGCCAAAGCAGGCTATTCCACTACCATCCACGTAGACCACGGATTCTCAACATCCTGGTCCCGGATTAACCAAGGAGTTCATGAAAAACTTTCAACTGTAAAATTATTGTTGCAATACACGAATTATAACTTTATATGTTAACCGTCTCAAAATATAAATATATGTGTAAGAAACGTGAATACATACAAATACTTTCAAATTAATAAAGATTATACAATATGCAATAATAATAATTATTGATAAATAATTAAAATTCAAGAAAATAAGTAAATGACGTTAGAGTTCATAGGATACACATTTTTACTTAGTCCTGGATTTCCAAGTTATACAAAAGCTGTACAGGACGCTTGATGGTTGCAGACTCAGTTTTTACTTTGCAAGCCCTCACCTTGCAATCTCGTCCTGGAAACAACTCAAGAATTTTACCTAATTTCCAAAAATTTTCGAGGTTAATGGTCATCTTTAATCAAGACTATATCGTTAACTTTAAATGGGGATGAATTTCTAATTAAAATTGAATGGGCTTATCTTAAATGCAGTAAATATTCGTTTTTCCACCTAGTCCAAAAAGACCATTAATTTATCGCGATATAGTTAAAAGCTCTAATCAAACACTTCCTGGAAGAGAGATTTGAATCAAGGTGGAGTCTTACAGAGGGCAATAATAATATTTTTCTACCTAAAAGAAAATGTGTTGGAGTTAAGGCAGTTGGTTCATCTGTGTATCTACCTATATAGTTGATTGGTCGAGAATTAATCATGCCTTCGATTTCTATTAGAATAGTAAGCAACTGCTCCACAGTGAGACATGATTTTTCCAAGGGTTTTTCGAAAGGCAGTTTTCACAGTAATTACCATTCGTTCGTAGAAACCATCCCACCAGATGACTCAACAATGTACTGCCACTTAATTCCGTTGGCTGAGTACAAAACTTTTACGTCAGGATGATTAAGTACGCTCCAAATTAATTTGATCTCCATTTCTGCACGTTTAAACGAGTGGGCCTGATCAGAGATCACTACAGAGCATAAACCTCGTCGAGAAATAAAGCGTCGAAAGGCGAGAAGAAAAGTGTTGGTACTCATATCAGCAACTAATTCCAGATGAACACTTCCTGTCACAGCACAAATTATCAAGATAATATACTATTTAGTATTAATATCTTTCACATATAGAAGGCCGGCAAAATCAACTCCAATCATAGTAAATGGAGCCGACTGTTCCACTCGAATATCTGGAAGTGGAGAGATCAGTTGACTCCCTGGAGAAGAATTGAACCTTTTACATATATAGTACACTTTCCGAGAACAGATTTGAGGGTTTGTCTGGCATTTAAAATCCAATACTTTTCTCGAACTTGCACTAATGTACGAGACGCACCAGAGTGAAAAACTTTTTGATGAGATTCTCAAATTAACAATTCAGTTAACTTAGTCTTGGAAGGGAGTATAATAGGATGTTTTTCAAAAGTAGATAAATGGGTTGATTTTCTCAGTCTGTCTGAGACTCGCAAGACACCGTTCATGTCAAGGAATGGATTCAAATATAAGTTGAGTATCTATTCAAAGGTTTGTTTTTCAAACAGGTTAATTCATTTGAGTAAGAGTCATTTTGAATAATTCTCACCCAAAACAATTCTGCGTTATTGAGTTTTTACCATGTCAGAAGTAAGAGGACCTTTTTCGTAATTTTTCTTTTTCAGTCCATTAACAAAGCGTAATACCCAAGCAGTCACTCGTAACATTTTAAACAAGCAGCTAAATTTGACTGGGTCCAGGATTTTTTCTTGAATAATAGTTGAATTAAATATAACGCAAGATTTATATTCGGAAGTAACTTCAGAATTTACTGATTTATAATCCGATTTCTTTTCCTTTGGCCATAGGTCTTCTGGGTCTTTTAACCATTCAGGACCATGCCACAATTTTTCAGAGACGATTAAATCTTTACTGGCAAACCCTCTAGTTAATAAGTCTTCAGGATTATGTTTTCTACTGCAATGCTTCCAAGCAGCGGGATCCGTGTTTTCCTGAATTTCTATTACTCTATTAGCAACAAATAGTATTTAGATGTTGAACCTTTAATACAGCAGAGAACAATTGTAGAGTCACCCCACAAAACAACTCTTTTAATGTCTTAGAAAATACCTTTAAGATGTTTCACTATTTGTGAAGCGATTATAGCACCCATCAATTCGAGCCGAGGAAGGGTTAATTTTTTTAATTGGTGCTACCCTAGATTATGAGAAAACAAAACTAGTCTGATAATTTCCTTCAGATGTTTTGTACCGTAAGTAAGCCACAGCTCCTAAGGATTTTAAGGATGCATCTAAAAATACGTGTAATTGAATATCTTTACTATCTATAATACTTTTGTCAGGAAAGTAGTGTCGAGAAATCTTTAAATTTTGAAAATCTTTAATTTTCTTATACCAATTTTTAAAATTTTCTTTAATTTGATCTGTAAATACTTCATCCTAACCAATACCAAGCTGCCATAATTCTTGGAGATGACATTTTATTCGAATTAAGAAAGGGGATATAAATCCTGAAGGATCAACTAATTTGGCAGCAATATGAAGCACATTCCTTTTCGAGCATTCATTGTCATTGAAATTTGACAACAAAGAACTCAAATCAAGTCCTAATGTATCATCTAAATTATTCCAAACAAGTCCTGATACTTTTAAGTGAGAATCAGAGTGTTCGTTAATTTCAATATCGGAATAAGAGTTAAGCCATAAATTTTTTAATTCTTTAGAATTAGTATCGAATTTCCTCATATTCATGTTTGCATCTTTCAAAATTGAAACAGCATCCGAAGATAATGTAAAAGCTTCTTGAACCGTGGAACTGCCGAAAAATAAATCAACAACATATAATGATTCATTTAACATTTCATATGCTTCTCTTTATAGTTTTCAATATGTGTTTTAATAGTAGCGGCCAAAACAAAAGGTGAACAAGTAACAACACTCAAACAATGTCAATTAGAATAAATGGTTACCGGAAGAGTTTTATAACAGTTTTTGTAATATAAGGAACACAAATAATATCCCATTAACTGCAATTTTATGTTCTTTAAATTTCAATATAACATCAATTAGATTAGGATTTAAATTTTCTCCTGAAATAAGACATTCATTTAAACTAACATTTCTACCCAATTTACTGCTAGCATCACAAACTATTCTAGATTTTGTGTTAGAACTTTCTCGCAGTACTTCTCTATGCGGCATTACATACCCAATAAAACTCATCCGAACACATTTCTATAATTCCCGCCTGAATTTGTTCTTTCATAACTGCATTATATCTATCAAACAAAGATTCATCGCTTTTTAATCTTTTTTTTAAATCGCAAATCTCTTTTTAGAAACTTCAAGGTTGTTGCTTATATTTTCTTTTAACTCTGAGATTTCCATTGCAAGGGGCATTCATAACGTTTATTCTTTTATTTTAATTCCTTTCCGAAATTGTGAAAACCATCGGAAGGTTTCGTTTCCGCTGACTTATTCATCGACGAAAAAGAATCTATCTGCCACAACGATTTTAAATCATTTTCTATTACACTGCATGAAATATGGAAAACAGAGGTTTGTTTTAATTGTCCGGGATTAAATAATTGACCTATTGATGTATCCCCAAATACAGTAGGTTGAATGAAAAGATTTTTTATTTTTCTGGCTTCTCTTGACATAGCATTATATAAATAATCGGCTCTGAGGAGAATTTGAATCTGCAGGTTTAAATTTTCGTATGAATCAGAAATTAAACAGCTGGCTGGGAGAATGTTTTGTATATGTCCAGGATTTATGTCCGAATATACAGTGGCTCAAAC
This sequence comes from Nephila pilipes, assembly GCA_019974015.1. Classification (NCBI taxonomy): domain Eukaryota; kingdom Metazoa; phylum Arthropoda; class Arachnida; order Araneae; family Nephilidae; genus Nephila; species Nephila pilipes. The sequence goes on from BMAW01107287.1 coordinate 103,329, forward strand.
AATTGAGGATACACCTTACTTTCACTTGATAAATCCAACTTTTAATGAAAATAACACATTAACTAGAATAGAAGACGTATTTTTACTTTTACACGTAATAAAAGGGTTAATTTACAGTAAAAATAACGAAAATCAACAAAAAAATATCTAAAATTAAAAGTTTCACAAATATTTGAAGTAAACATAGGCAGATCTTTACCTCAAAAAATTAAGGATACACCAATGAAATTTTTTCGATATATTACATGCATAGACAGTATCAGTATTTTGTTGCATGTCCTTCGGCTTTTATAATGTCCTCCAAACGTCTTGGTACCGATTCGACCAATTTTTTAGTGGTATCTGGAGATATTTTATCCCATTCTTCTTGTAACACTTGCTTTAAATGGGCTTTGTTTCTAATCTGGTGTTTTTGGACCGCTGTTTCTAGTGTGGCCCACAAATTTTCTATGACATTGATGTCAGGGGACTGTGGCGGTGTGTGCAATTGCTGTTTACAATGAAAAAGACACCAAATTTTGACATTACGTGCCGTGTGTTTGGGGTCGTTGTCGTGCTGAAATATAAAATTTCCATCTAAACCCAATTTTTGTGCACTTTCTTTAAGATTGTTGCGGAGTATGTCTATATAAAGCTTATGAACCATTACACCATCTATAAAAACTAAATTTCCTACCCCATTTGCAGCCATACAACCCCAAAAACATGACGGAGCCACCACCATGTTTAACTGTAGGACGTAAATTTTTTGGATCCAAAGCGGTGTTCGGCTTTCTCAAAACGGTGTGACGACCATCGCTTCCAAAAATGTTGAATTTACTTTCATAACTAAATATAACTTTCTTCCAAAAGTTTTCTGTCTTCAACTGATGAGTTTTTGCAAACTCCAAACGCTTTTTCTGATTTTGTAAGCTTATGAAGGGTTTCTTTCTAGCTACTCGACTGCTATATCCAGCATGTCTAATCACATTTCTCACAGTTTCAGCACCTACACTTCTGCAGATTATTCGAGAAGTTTCTGCAGCTAGTTTGACTGCACTCAGTTTAGGATTAATCTTGATATCTTTTAAAATTTTCCTTTTAGCTACATCACTCAGAATACTTTTCCTTCCTCTTCCACTCTTATTTTGAATTAATCTATCGCGTTTAAATTTCCCAATGATTTTCTGGACACATGAGTGACTTCTACCGACATTTTCAGCTATTTCACGATAAGATTTTCCCTTCTTAAATAACCTTAATATAAATTTTCTTACATCAATACTAGTCTCTTTCCGAGGAGCCATTTTCCATTTAAAATCACAGCTTTATATTCTCATAACCAATTTCAAAAGACAGAAATAACAGTTGAAAAAGTTTAGGATAAAATTTCCCAAACTTTAGTAGCAAGCAAAAAGAAATCAAGTGGTAGTTAAACAAAAATTTCATTTGTGTATCCTCAATTTTTTGAGGTAAAAATCTGCTTATGTTTATTTGAAATGCCTCTAAAAAGTTTTATTTTAGAGTTTTGTCGTTGATTTTTCTTTATTTTTACTGTTAATTAAACCTTTTGTTATGTCTAAGAATAAAAATTCGTTTGCACTTCTGGTTAAGGTGTTATTTTGATTGAAAGTTGGATTTATCAAGTAAAAGTGAGGTGTATCCTCAATTGTTTGTGCCACTGTATGTATGTTAGCGCCAGTTATTTCGTCAGACGTCAGAGCTTCAATGTCGATAGATTGAAAGGGAGAAAATAAGCTCCTTAATTTTAGTGAAACCACGTGGCAAACCTTTTCAATGGTTTCGCGTTTAGAAAAAGTATGTATTAAAAACCTTTCTTTCCGCATCGTTTTTAAATTTAGAGATTCCTTTAAATCACTCCATATAAAAGATTTTTGTGAACCAGAATCAAATAGTATTCTAGCCATGACCTTGTGCGAACCATAACCTTGAACTTCTACTTTCGCTGTTGAGTTTTGCATTTTAACGCAGAGTGAGTGTCACAATTACAAAAAATACACACATTTTTTACTACAGTATTAGAGCAGCAGATGAAGGAATATTAGTTTTAATCTTAGAATGTCCAAAAGATTTTCTAGAATAATGCTTAAATTCTGAAACTTTTTGATTATGACTCACTACAATATTGGCGGATTCTCGAGATTCAATTTCAAACTTAATACATTTCATTAATTCATTAACATCGCCAGTTTTACTAGAATCTCTTTTACGATGATACTCTATGACTAACTCTTGGTGTAATTGCTTTAGTAAAATTGGTATTAATAAGAGACCATAATTACCGGAATCGATACCCATCAAATTTAAATTTCTCATACTAATTTCGCTTTCGTCGTATAATTTCCTTAATCCTCTGAGGTTAAAAGAGGATTTCACTGGTTCGATTTCTTAAAAGTTTGTTTATGAAATGACTAATTAAATGATCCTACCTCCCATATCTATCTTTCAACAGGTCCAAGCATGATTTATAATTTTCTTCCGTAAGGGAAAAACTGGAAACAATTTTGTAAGCTTTGCCGGATATATATATAAACTTCATATAAATGAATTTGTCGACCTTATTTAATGACTCATTGGCGTCAATCACATTAGTGAAGCTGTAAATAAATTCTAGGAAGGTGCCAACATCTCCACTAATTGTAGGAATTCTTAATTTTGGTAAATTAATAGAAGTAGCAGTATGGTTAATTTCTACATTATCGCCTGGAAACTGAATTGGTGGCGGGATCATAGGTTGTGGCTCAGTTTTAAAATTCACTTTTGATTTTAAATTTAACTTCATTTAATTCTTCTTCATACTCAAAAGAGATCTGGATACCTGTTTCAAAAGTAGCACCTATCCGTGATCGAGTTCTCAATTTCATTGTTAAGCAATTTAAGTTTTCCTTCTGTGGCCGCAGTAGCCTAGTGGTCATGGTTTCGGATTCGTGGCCTGCGGTTTTTCTTTCAGTCGCGGGTTCGATCCTTGGCCACTAAAAACCCACCGTGCAGCCGGGGCTGATGCACGTTAAATCTGTCGGGGCCCAAAGTCCTCCCGTAGCGTAGTGTGGAAGTTAGGGGAGGGGGTGCCAGCTCAGGTGTCGTCCTCGTCACTTGACCGAGGTTCAAAATTACGAGGTCCATCGCCAATAGACCTCGTGTTGCTTCTAGTGCGGCGTGAATAAACTAAAAAAAAAAAAGCTTTTCTTCTACATTTAACAAATGCTCCGAAAGCTTCTTTTGAACTGTTTCGCTTTTAATATCACAACTCTCTAGGAGCAAGCTAATCTGATTAATTAATTTCATACTGGCTGTACGAACTACTTTCCTTTTACTTCTTAATCTATCAATATTCTCCATTTTAGAACTATATAAAAATGTGCACAGTACCTTTGGTTACGATGAGATGCTTTCAATTAGATGAATCCCAGTTGCACAATTCTAATGATGGGTGTTAGTTATTAAGAGAAACACACACATATTTCTAACTCGGTCCTTTTTGAACTAATTTCTGGAACGTACAATCCATTACGCAAATTTTACAATCCGGGGTTTCGGCAACATGAGAAAAATATAATTTCAAACTAATGCTGGATAAATAAATGAACTTTCGTATATCTATTCCTTGTTGTTATTAACCTGTTTCTTTGGTGCCTGAAATAATAACTACATTATGGTATTTTCACTGCTTATTTTCAAAAATAAACTTATGACATTGAGCTATTCGAGGTTTCTCTTCACTAACCTTGGGGACTTTTAATTCAGATTGATTGCTTTTGCTAAACAACCTTTGCCCAACCAAAAATGAAATGTGGTTTTGGTAAAACAAATAGAAATGAAGTGAAGTGGGAGAGTTAGGAAATACATAAACTCCGACTTAGAGTCGCGATAGAGAGGTTGAAGGAGGAGTTGAAAGAGAGGTTGAAGGAGGAGTTGAAAGAGAGGTTGAAGTAGGAAGTTGGATTAGAAGTTGAGTGATTGAAGAGATTTAGTTATTCCAGTGTTCAACAATTGTTCCACACTGAGTCTGAGATGCAGTCAAGGAAGGCTTAGCGGTAAGAGTCTGTTAGATTATTGTTGGTGGGTTGAGTTAAGGTAGTAAAATCCTTGACCGGGAGAGCATTAATAATTGTTGTTATATTAACAGGAAGTTAATAAATTGCGTAATTATTGTTCTAGTGTCTCTTCGATTGACTTATTGAGTCTTAGTGTTTAATCATTGAGTTTAGCTATGGCACAAGAGGCAGCCCGGAACGGGCAGGCGTCACACACTTAAGTAACGATATGATAAATAAATAAATAGTAATTAATAATAAATGATTGATAAATAAATAGTTTAGTTGGATTGGACTTGTGTGTCTTTGGAAAAATTATTGACTTTTGGAGTTAATTACATTTAATTGAAATATTCGGATAGAATTAATCATTCGTTCCAAACTTTATTTTTATTACGATACATTGTCTTTCATTTCAATAAGGATAAATATATAGTTAGAATATTACAAAGGAACCAACCTGAAAGTTTTCAAACCCCTGAATTTCTCAAATCTGTTACAAAGCTATCGATACTCTCTAACAGATGCAAGACCTTTAAGATTATGCTCAATTGTTGAAACAACTGTGATTCAATAATATTATCTAAAACTTATGTTTAATAATGTTATAATAAAGCTATATATAAATCTCCTAGTCGTTTTCTTTTCATCTCTCAGAACGCCTCAGTGAGGCTCATTATGCATCACTCGAAGTAGAATAACAAATCATGATTGAACTGTGGAATCTACAGGATTTCCCCTTTATTATACATTTCTAAAGTACTCATAATAATTAAAACAAAATTGTTAAACAGCTCATTTATGTGCTAAAACAGTTGCACCAGTAGTATGAACATTTTTTACTTGATGTCCGAAAATACTTTATTGACTGATTGTAATTTGATAGGAATGAAAAAAAGCAAGGTTTGAATGAGTTTTGCCTTGATGTGTGAAATTTTTAATAAGTAATTAATTGAAAATACACTGAAAAAGATTCTTTAAATGTTGAAAAAAAAAAGCTCTTAATAAAACATTTTTCTTGTATCATTTTGGAGAAACGTACAATTTCAATGAAATCGGAGCAAATGCAATATCCTCAGATTATACATAAAAATTATAATTCTAATAACTTAAGGTGACTGCAACAATTTTCGAAAGAGTTAAGACTTTTGTAGTCTCTCATTGAAAGTATTATTCATTCTCGAACTCACGTGACTAGCATTGAGCTCATTGAGACGAATAATTAATTTTTCATTTGAATGCATTATTTTAAAAGCTCAAATTCCGATTAATATTGAATAAATAGTTATCAATAAAGTAATGTTTTTAAATGATTAGTTTTTGAGTTATAGAGATATTGATTGTGAATCATCTTGCTCGCTTAAAATTAAAATAAGAGAAATATTGTTTCCTATAATATAATTCTGAGAATATGAGTCTTTCGATTTTACACAAATACTGTTGTAAGGGAATGATCTGCATCATTGTTCAGGTATTACTACAACAGTGAAAGTAATGCATTGAATAGTAAACAATTTTTTTTTTAAATAATTCAATAATTGTACAAAAAAAAAACCCAGTGAAATAGTGTATGTAAAATATTATTAATATTTAAATATATAAAACATTTCATATTTTTGGAAACACATTTATTGAATCAATTTATAATTATTTTATTTCCGCTCCTTCTCCATTTGGATCCAAAAATGGTTCTTCTTAAGAGGATCTTCGCACACATAAATGACGTTTTCGGCATTAAATTTGTCCCTCCCAGAAGTGCCGTTCGTCGCTAAGTTTATGACCATTGACAGCTGAAAAATAATAACACATTTTAAGAAATTTCAAGCACAAAAAATAATAGAAAATTTTTTCATAACATTTTTAGAAAAATAAAATATACACATAAATATATTATTATACTGAAGAACTGCATAATTATTACCAGAACCATCACAAATACGGGCAAAAATAATCTTAAGTTAGCTGACGTCTCAAATTTATAGACTGATGCTTTCATATAATTTCATAAAGATTACAGAAACAATTTCTTTTCCCCCCCTTATTTTCATATTATATTAAGTTAATTGTATTGGAGTTAATCTAATGGAAAGTAATACAAAATGTTTGAGGATTCCACTCCTAAAATTTCTTATTTAATTCGTATAATTTAAGTCAATATTATTTGTTTTAACAAAGGACCTTGCAATTTTAAACATCACTTAA
>BMAW01107304.1:0-11858 GCA_019974015.1 Nephila pilipes
TAACGGCTTCCACAGGTCTACCCGAGCGTTCCGCGTCATTTGTGTCGCTACGACCACGTTTAAACTCGGCAAACCACCGACAAATCGTTGCTTTTGATGGACAAGAGTCCGGGTAACATTTTTCAATGCATTGTTTCGCTTGCACGGTGTTTTTACCCATTAAAAAACAATGTTTTATCAGAACACGAAACTTGGTTTTTTCCATTTTTTAAACAAACTACAAAACGACTTTACTCCAACCTCGATAACTCAGCTGTTTCTGGTACGATCGACTTAAAATTTTGACACGTTTCAATCAAAGGTTATTACTCTAGAAAGACCTGGTTACTGGTTTACTACGAGTGCCATCTCTGGGTTAGTCTCGGGAGTTATTGATTGATGTGTTACGTTTAAAAAAATGATATTTCGTCGCATTTACGGATAAGAGTTCTGAGACCCCTTAATAAGTTGAATCTCTTACAAAATTTTGAATTTCTAATAAGTCCTTAGTTAAATTAAACTAAATTGAGATGATACTGAAGTTAAGTATGTGAAATATGGAAAATTTCTCACTAGATCCTCAGGAAAAATTGAAAATTAATTCTTTCATATCTCATGGGATTTTGAAAATTCAGATGTAAGAGATGAATAAAAATATTATTCATATAATTCCACCTCGGATTGTAATCTTATTTTCACAATTTTCGGATATTTTGTTCGATAAATAACGATGGAGAAGAAAAGTATCCCATTGAATTTGGTCAAATAAAAATAAAAGATAGTCTGTATAAAGTGAATAGTATTTGTTAAAATATTTCTCTAGTTTTCATGAAGACATAATTCTTAGAGGAATTTTATAATGACAGTGTATGTGTGAGGAAATTTGTGCAAGAGATCGTTCTAAGACATCAATATTTTCAATTTAAATACATACACGTATTTGTTGCCTCGAATACATTCTCTACCGTATTATCTTCAAACATTAGCAATTTGTATTTTGTTTATATATGAGAATACTTAGAATACTTGTTTACAAACAAATTGACTCAAAATTTTAACGTTATTTAACATTTTCGACAAAACTTTTCATATGTTTGTATCTCACACGTGAAGTTCAATTAAAGGAATTAATAAGAATTGTTGATTTTATTTCATTGGTCAAACGATTAATTAATAATAGTTTACTTATTGTAAGCATGAACAGACGCTGATGTTCCCAAAAATTTAAAGCGAAATATATAAAACCTGTATAATCTGGAATACGTTTTGTTAGTTAAATGAATTGAGTAATTTGAAGTGAAAATTGGCTTTAGAGATTTACTTTTCAAGTAAAAATAATACAAATGGAAAGATTTTAAAACTTTATTTTAACTGAAAATATTTTTCTGTGTGATGTAATCTCATTCTAGATGAACAAGAACAGAAATAACACAAATCTACCAGTACTCTCTACTAAACTCTAGAGGGAGGAAAAAATCCCAGAATTAATATCAGTAAGAGAAGCAATTACGTTCATAATCCAGACCAATATGATTTTAATTAAATCAAATAAAGAATGATAAGTTAGAAGGAATTAGTCAACATTGTCCCCCATACAATCTCATTGCCTTTGGCACACAGAATCTCCCGCCCATTAATTTCGCATTTAATGAGTTTTGAAATGCTTTTGTAAGCATACCTACTGCATTCGAGCAAATAACTGGAATGTCAATTACTCACTTAATGGGAAAGATTCCGGGGGTTTATTAATCGCATGATTGAAATGTGTGAAAGGAAGGTGGTGGAGAAGGTCATTGTAAATGGATTTCAGGAGACTGTGTACCTTGCATGATGATGCATTCAATGAAATCATAGGCTGTAAAACAGTTCTCAGTTTGTGAAGGGATAAGGATTTCTCCTTTGTGAAGGGATTGTAAATGGTAATCAAACAATCTGATAACGCAAAGTTCAGCAAAATGTAACCGAAATCCGAAATATCTTTAATTATTCATAATTTTAGAGACTCCAGAGTGATGTTTAACTACCATCACTATGCTATAGCGGTTAGAGCTATTAGCACTCAAGCATTATTTGATGCATACATACCCAGTCTGAGAATATATCCACCTGAACTTAGAAATTGAGATTTAAAATCGTTTTCTGATTGAAAAAAGCTCTATTAATAATTCAAGTTATATTGGATATAATTTATTCGTATGGATAACTACCATCATTATGTTGTGGCGTTTATAACTATTTGCACTCAAGCATTATCTAATGTCTCCTTGAAAGGATTACTCAATCTAAGAGTGTATTAGCTCGAACTTAGAGATCAAGCTTTAAAATCAGTTTCTGAATGAAATTGTTCCAATAATAATACATGTTAGTATATATATATAAAAAATGCAATCTGAAAAGCATTCATTAAAGGAAAATTTCATTCAAAATGAATATATCGATGTGTTGAGTTTAGGAGTCGAATAACGAGTATAAAACATATAGAGAAAAACGATGCAGGAAACGCAAACATTCATTACTAATTGCAATCGAGGACGCTTTCTCCCATTGCATAACGAACTTAGCCTTGAATTCAACTGACGAATAGGCTTTTTTTTCAGATTGAAAATCTGTTCTAGAGGCAATTAAAATGATGTAATTAATCTCAGTCACGCCATATCTGATATACAAAATGTGGCTATTAAATAACAAGACTACTGCTACAAATTTTTTATTTTGTATTCATACATATTTACTTATTATCACCTTCAATACATATTCCTTCTCATCCCTACAACGCTCTACGCGAGTCTTTCATTGTTCGAAACAGCGCTGGAAGTCTTCTATTGACAACTCTTTCAGGAAACGTGCCGCTTTCTCTTTCACTGCTTCAACGGACTCAAACCTTGTTCCTTGTAATACAGATTCATCTTAGGAAACAGAAGTTGTATGGCTCAAGATTTGGAGAATAATACGGATGGTCTAACATTGGGATACTGTACTTGGCTAGAAACCTCTTGACAGACAATGCGGAGTTAGTTACTTGTACTTTCATAATTCGGGTCGTTTTTTACTTATTGTTTCACGAAGTTCAGCAAGAATTTGAAGGTAGTAATTTTGATTAATTGTTTGACTTTCAGGAACCCAGTGAAGGTACACAATCCCTTGAATATAAAAAAAAATCAATCATCATTGCCTTGAATTTCGATTTGCTCATTCCAACCTTTTTAGCTTTCGGAGGAGATGGACTCTTCCTGTGCATGGATTGGCGTTTCGTTTCAGGATTACAAGTAAAAACCTACGATTCATCACACGTTATTATCCTTTCTAATGTTTGGGTAATTTTCAATGGCATTCGGTGTCAATACATATATTTTTGAGTGCTTCTTGCGGTTTAAACGTGAGAATTTTAGACACCATTTTGGCACACATTTTATGCATGTTAAAATTGTAAAGTAAACTTTGCCATCCGAATTCTTTGTCAATTCCTATAGTCTCAGCAATCGCACTAATACTTAGCCAACGGTCAAATAGAACCAAATTACCGATGTTTTCGGTAATGCCATGTGTTTTTGACTTATAAGGGCGCCCCGGGTGTGAATAATCTTCAACGTCTTCTCGGTCATCTCTTATACGAATGTTTTATGCGGTAAGGCATTAATCGCACTGAACCTGTTCACTAATACACCTGTAATGTGCCTCTCTCCAGATATGCTCAGGACTTATTCATTAGACATGAAATTGATGTCTCATACATCAATTGACTTTCAAAGTTGGCTAATATAAACATCATTAAGAAATTTTTAAGAAGAAAAGTATTGTACAAATATAATCATAGTTGGAAGAATCGGTGGCCAGATTGATGGAATAATAATTTTAGATATTTTTCGTCTGTAGGACATGTAAGATCAAAATTATGATCAGGGTACGTAGGGGTAATAGTAACTGTTAAGCTCAACCAAAAATTGTTTTTGTAATGTTTTATCCTGCATGTTTATAATATAATAAAACAAAAAGTTTCAAAGAAAGTTTTTAATAAATTTTTGAGATTTTTTTAGTTACCGAAAATAATTTACAAAATATCTATAAATGATTGAATATTTATTATTCTCCAATAATTAGATTAAACTTCAAAAGTATACATCTGAAAAAGAACTTTCTTTCTAAATCTTTGCAACACTGACTTCTTACGCGATTTACTCTTTAGCTTCGGAGACTTTTCTATTAGAATCGTTTGAAATGAAACCCTAATAAAAGTGAAACATAGCTTGTTGGAGATGTCTTATCCACCAAGTCCAAATTATAGGGAGAGCAGTTATTTCATTACACATTTATTTAAGGACTCCACGTGCCAATCACACATAAGCGAATATTTATACAATTTACAAAACTATATAAGCTTCCAAACAGTCCATATTTTAATTCAACCCGCTTATGCGGTCAGGAGCAATTATATCCAATACAAGAAAAAAAACCCGTCTTAAGCGGTCAAGATCCAATAGCATTCTCCGAAATATTACCCATGAACCCGTGCGATCTCACTCACACGAGACAAGGCGCCTCCTGGCGGGATCCGAGTAATTTATTTCCAACATAGCTTATGTACTCGAGATTGAACTTATGAAATGAATTAAATGCATTGTGTTGATTTATAAACAGTGAAGAAATGATTAATAGAGAAATTGGATATTTGGTGGTAGAACAAATGAGAGTGATAGTGAGACATGGCAACCAACTGTATGTAACCGAAGGAGTATGCGGAAACTATCAAAGTGATCCTTGAAGAGGTAGGGAAAGGATTCAAGACTCAATCCCTGAAATATATATTACTTAAGAATCTAACCCGATTGTTTGATCAGATTAGTAAAATTAGTTATAAGTAAACATCAGTTCAAAAGCGTTCAGACAGTTGAACCACGTGGGAGTGGTAGCCTAGTGGTCATAGCGGCAAAATCGCAGTCGGCGTTGTTTTCGTCAAATCGTAGCCTCAAACCCTGATGCCACTAATGATCCACCGTGTTGCTGGGTTGATGCACGTTAAATCTAGTCAAGGTTCAAAGTCCTTCCATTGGCATGGGGTAGAAGTTTGGAAAAGTAGGTGCCAGCTCATGTATCTTCCTCGTTTGATAAAGGCTCAAAAATACGAGGTCTGTCGCACATAGCCCTGTCGTCTTTATTTCTGAATATTTCAATTTTCCTTTTTGGGTACATTATTTGTACCAAAATTTCGGCTGACCATTACTGATAATCTGACTGCGGGTGTGATTCATTGAGACTCCATCCGTTATAAGCAGGAAATCACGACGTCAAAGGAATGCAGATTGGTTTGTATTCCAAAGAAAAAGAAAGAAAGAAAAAATGAAAAATTGTCAATATTAGTGCTATAACGTACCACTCTGTAAATATACTGTCATCTTTTTTTTTCTTTATTTGAATTTTGGAATTATGTGTTATTTTTTATTCTTTGGTCCAACATGGGTACTATTATATCTTCATCTTTATTGTTGTAAAAAATATTTTCTCTTTCCCAGTAAGTGCTGAGTGTGGGGGTGATTGTCTCCTGGGGGTTCAATTTGTATCTCTAAACACATTGGATGAGCTCGTTCCCTTTGGGTATTCTGCTAAAAGCCCTCGTGTTGCTTCTCTACGCTAATAAGCAATCAATAGGCTGCAGAGAAAGTAACATTAGCTATTGAACTTAAATATTCAGGAAGTGAATAAAGATAATTGGTATCACTATAATTCGGCTCGACTCACCCTTCTGTTGAATGTGGTTAACTTATCAAGCTTATAAATGAAAGAAGAAAGAAATACTACTCTTTGGTGTTAAATATTCTCAATATGGAAAACTCTTCATTTAATACAAAAGGTTTTCATAGCTGACAATTCTTTAATTTTGTTACAATTGTTCTCTGATATAACTATCTCTTTTTTACACCTCATAAATATCAAAATTAAGCCTACACTGACGTAAGTTTAGACTTCCTTTTGTCTGAAAGTGTGTAGTGTTATCTTTCATTTTGAATAATTTATGTTTTCAAATATAACATGAATACTGTTGTTAACTACTTGTCTCGAAGACCTTTTGTTCAATATAAGCCATATAACAAAATGCCTGGAGAAAGCTCTTTTTTTGTAATACACTGTCTGTTCCATGTCTCACACATTTTGAATTATATAAAAGGTCTTAGAAGATTTGTAGAATATATATTTGAGCAAAGCTCTGGTTTTTATATTCATAAGGATACATCATGTTTGTCTGTCTCATCTTTTTTGTTTAAAAACTTTTAAAATAAATAAAAAAAGACAGTAAACTTATTAAGATATATAACTATATAGTTTCTGTAAAGGAATTTTTAAAACGTTTTGAATGGAATTCTTACAGTTAAATTCATAAGCCATTTTTTTTATTTAATTAAACCATTCTTTTTAGCTGTATTATTTTAGAATGAAATATACATTCTCATGACAGATTTCATACTCAACTTTTTAAATTCAATTTATTTCTGCAAATTAATATGTATTGAATATTTTTCTATCTACCTTTTTATCATGTATATTTTAAATCTGAAAATAAATCCACTCAGTGTAAAACTATACAAGTGTTCACTATTAATTCGTTTTTAATATCGTATTCTCGTAAAACTTTTTCAGGGATAGTTAATTCGATTGATTTTGTGAATAAAATTTCATTCTTTATTTTCTTAAAAAAGTTTGTCTAATTTGAGTTACTGTGATCTAATAAGAACAATGACACTTGAGTGAAGTGCTAACTCAAAAAAAGACGCTATTTTGTCAGCTCCTCACAATTCCATTATGTACTCCCAATAGTTCATTGTTGCAGATTGTACAATAGAATAAAATAATTTAAAAATTTTACTGAAATTAAAATTCATTTTAGTTAACAATTTATTCACAGAAGCGAAGAAACGCAAAAGTAACAGTATGAAGTGGGATGAATGTTGGAATTTAATCAATTGAAATTAAGTATCTGGTGACTATGAATTAGTGCATTTCTTTCACCTCGTCTCATTATGTAGATCATTGGCTCTCAATATAGACTGTACCGCCCAAAGAATTTTTTCCAGACGTCAATATAAGAATGTCTTGATGTCACTTCTTCTCTAGCTTTAAAATTAAGCAATTTCTTACAGGTCACGGTAACTTTAAAAAATATCTGAATAGATTCGATTTAAGTTCGAATACAATTTACAACTGCGGTGCCGGAGGGGGTGAAGATATTGAGCACATTCTATTTCTATGTTCAAAATTTGTCTTACAGAGAAATATTCTTAAATTAGCTTTGAAAAAATTAAACATTAACTGGCCTTTAATTCTTAATAATTTAATTTCTAGTAAAAGTTCTTTTGTTCTTTTTATCAAATATACTGAAGATATTTGTAATCCTTTTTTAATTTTTGCTTGTACATTGTTTAGTCACATGTTTTTTTTTTTTTTTTTGTTTTTTTTTTTACTGTAATATACTGTTTTATACTTACTTCTGTAAGCCCGGTGTGATTCTTAGTGGTACACAGGAACGTTGCTTGTTGTTCAATAAAAAAAATATTACAATTCGTCTAATGCATTATTCAATAAATAGTTCTAAATATTTTAATCAATCAAAGTCCGAATTAAAGTAGATATATGTACATTGTAGATATGTTTTTTATGTATTGTAGATATGTTAATGTTGATAATTTGTAGATAAACATTTTTGATTGGGACGTGAGCGAGCATGAAAAGGTCACCTAACGGTTTTGCGAGTATGTGTGTGTACCAGCTTGATCTACAAAACGTATGTTTTTTTTCTGGTTTGTACAGATTATGACAAGACTCAGATTCTCACCGACAGGCTGTCGTAATTTCGGAGCATTATGTCAATCCTATGGAATGTCCTACTTTTTTTTCTCAAAACTAAATTATTTATTTCAATTGCGTGGAATTAAATGTATTCTAAAGAGTTAAAAAGTGAATTTTCTGGGTGATTACTGGCATTTTTTTTCTTTCGGAAGCATTTTTAATTATGTATTAAATCTTTGAAAACTCAAAAATATGTCATTGATTTCAAAAATGGAAGTCACTGTGGTCTTTTTCAGGAAAAAAACCGACATTGAGGAGTTTTTCCTTAAAAGAGAGCAGTGATTTCTTTTTGAGCAAGGGCATAGAATAAAAAGAGTTGGAAGCCTGTGGTGAAGATCGTAGTTCCCAACCCATTCTGGCCTACCCCTCTCTTTTCGAAAAACAGTAACTCACAACCCCCTTCCCGAAAAAAACAATTACTCACCGTCCCCTTTTCAGAAAAAAAGCATCGACTCTCATTCTTGAAATCAATAATATAGTTGAGAGTTTTCATATCCTTAGTAAATACTTAAAAATACTTTCGAAAGTAAAAAAAATAAAGTAATAACATCGAAATACTCCACTGTTTTTATTCTTCCGAATGCACTCTTTTGAAAGTCAAAAAATAAAGCAATAATGTAGAAATACTCCACGTTTTTTACTCTTCCAAGAATTGAAAGCAATAATCTAAATTTGAGAAGAAGAGGAGGAAACTTCACAGGATTGACATTACACTAGGAAATTCATATTAGTGCGTCTGTAGAAATCTTTAATCCTGTCGTGATCTGCTTAAATTTTTAATTATATGTTTTGTTGATCGAACCAGAACAAACGCACACACACTGCTGTGCTCTGTGTATGCTTCGACTCTTTCATGTACTCGGCTCGTTCAAAAAAGGTAATGTGAATAAAGCTATAATGACCATCAATATCTACTTTTAATACTGGCTTCCCTTGCTTAATAGATATTTACAACTACTTGTTGAATAATGCAGTTGGACCTCAACGCCTTCTAAATTAGCCTTGGACCAAACACGCCCCCTTAGATCTCTTCTCCCCCTTAGAACGCCCTCTGGTGAGCGGTACCGACTCCTTTTGGAACCATTGATGTAGATGAATTTATCTATCAGCAGAAATATAGCAAGCTGATGAATAAACAAACTCATTGTGTAATTTGTTTTTAAGACTGTCTTCACCCAATGTTAAACTTTGAAACAATTTATAGATTAAAAAAAAACAAAAGCCCAAAATTAATATCGTATTTTAATTCCACTGTCTTACAGGAAAAATATTCTGTACTTGCACGAGAAAGAGAGAGAGTACAGAATATTTTATTACACTTTTCATTTCTTTCGGAATCAATCCATTTTTTCTGGTATCCAATGTGTTTCATATTTTATTTCGTATACAGTAATCCTAAATCAATTTTTCACTTTATTTATTCAAAAAAAAATTTCATAATCATATCAAATTTCAAAATATGAGAGACATTGTATGAAAAATGGATGTATGAGGTGGTACCATAAAGTTTTAATTATTACTAAGAAATAACCGAAGTATATGGATAAAATTAATTCTGCATGTTACAGTAAATTACAGATAATAATGTTGATTTGTTTGGTTTTAAAAACCCGGAAATTCAAGTAACCTACAGTGTTGTAAAGTTTTAATTATCGTCCCGTGTATCGTAAAACTTAAATGATTACTAATGAATGAATGATATTTAAATGATTTTTTATCTTTATCCATATTGTCCTATACAGAAGTATACATTTCTCCCGGTCTTTCTAGGCATTCCGAAGGCCAACATTGTAGAACTGAGCAGATTGAACTCTTATCTTCTACATACTACTGGTAACTTCAAAATATATCTTGAGACCGAATAAATCGACATTAATAGCTGTAATTTACAATATTATGTTCATAAGGACCGATCAATAACAGAATATCCAGACAATTATGTACATAAGGATAATCAATAACAGAATTTTATCCAGATATCTCGGAAATTTTTTTGTATTTATTAAAACTGTGCAATGCCTCCTTGAATGAGGTGAAACGTTACTAATTTATATGCAAATTTATACATTTTTCTGCTTGAAAAGGTGTTCCAAATTAGGTTCCGGCTCTTCAACATAAAGCGATGGCAGAATTTAAGGAAAGTACACAATGCAGATGAATAAACAAATGTGTTGTTCTCAGTTTATCCTTTTTACAGAAGCACACATAGTATCATTAAACAAAATCTTTGCATGTCTTCTACTTCTATAAGATTAAATTATGAACATAAATGAATAACATTGTTATTGTTTTTCTGCAGGAGTACAGTGTTCAGATGACCCTTCGTGAGCAATGGAGGGACGAGCGAATGCAGTTTGACGACCAAAATGGCCAGGTCCGTTACTTAACCCTAACGGATCCGGACAAGATATGGAAGCCAGATTTGTTTTTCTCGAACGAAAAGGAGGGTCATTTTCACAACATCATCATGCCCAACGTTCTCCTCCGCATCTATCCCAACGGAGATGTTCTCTACAGTATACGGTACTATTAATTGTGCAATATAATTTTTAATTTTTATGTATTTTATTGATATTAAAATGATGTTTTTGGATAAATTTCGGTTCAAAACTAGAATTGTTCTTCATGATGAAAGATATAATAGATAAGATTTAATTGGAAATTAAATCTACGTGTTACAAAGCCCGCAAACGAAACTTAAAGCTTGAATTATACTCGGAACTTTGTAATTTATCGCACTTTCTGTAAGTCTGTTAAGCCTAAATTTATTCAATTGTAAGTTACTTGCATTTCCACTATATACCTTCATACATGTCTTACATATTAGTTAATAATTTTCCACCAACCAATATTTAGATACAATAGCAATGCTTAAATATAATTTCTATTACGAGTGCATTTGGAAACGTGAATATCAGATCATATGATTGTACAACAAAAAATTCCTTACAGGAAATGAACAATGTAATGATAAGCTTTGATATCGCTTAAGCATACCGATTGGTCTCTGTATGTGCTATTTGTATTTACTGAATGATTTTCACTGAGGGGATATCTCATGAATGGTATTTGTGAGCAATCTGTATCTCATGCCGTTGAAATATGAATGGTATTTGAAAGCATTGCTATGACTAATAATTTAATATGAGGATTGCAAATAAATTTATTTTTAAATCAAAATCTTCTAAACAAGGAACAATTTAGAATGTGGTCTATTATCAGTATAGAAGATATGATAAACTAATGGTGAAATAATGTGTGTCATAACGTGTCAGGAGTTTTTGAAATTTGCTCAATGTTTCTCTCTCTCCTCTCTCTCTATCTCTCTCCTAAATACATACAGTAATATAACTAGATTCTTCTGAAGGACGATGTACCATTATTTGAAGCTAAATTCGTATAAATTATGATTAATGACGATTATTTATATTACAAACAATATATAAAAGTAATAGAAACAATGGAATACTCATAAATATAAATGACGCTTTTTAAATTTCAAAACTTTTGACAATTTTTATTTATTTATGATACGAACAAAGATTCCCTGTGAATGTCTTATAAATACTACATACATAACTATTTTTAAATTAAATACTTTTTCCAAAGAAGAAAGAATATTAAAAGAAGTTTTTTTCATTTACAATATCAGAAAGTGCTTAAATTGAGTGTAATTCATATGAGATATCTTATCCGATAAAGAATACGATTAAAAAAAAAATTAAAGTTTTCATTTTAGTTTGTGCCGAGATTCGAACGATACTTTAATGCTTTACATTTGTGTACGATACTTCGCTTAATATTACTACTACGACAAGTAGTATAAAGGGGAGAAATCTCATACAATAGATGGCACTTTCCATTTTCTTCTGCACCAAAATATATAACGAAGACTCTAAAAATAGAGCAACATTCACAATAGAACTCGAGCCGACTGAAATACGTACATTTTAAACAAGTAATATAAACATCGAAAATAAATTCTTTCAAAAAGAGCACATTTTTCAATTTCAGTCTTCCTTTTCAAGAGGAACCAATAAATG
>BMAW01107321.1:15229-28248 GCA_019974015.1 Nephila pilipes
TTTTTTTTAAAAGTCTTTTATCTAACACTTTCGCAACTAGTCATTTTTGCAAAAGAGTACTTTACTGGAACAGAAGACTTAGTAGATTCATAATGTAAGAAAATAAATTCTGAAAGATAAAAGTTATTTTCATAAATGTATCAATGAGAATTTCATTTGTTTACTGCTTATTCAGAGTTTAGCAATTATTTTTAATCAATTAATAAAAACTATGAAATGTAAATTTTTAAAATAAAGTAAGAATTTTATGTTTGTATGATGTATATAGATAAATTCTCAAATAAAAATAACTAAAAAAGTAAGCAGTAGTAATAAAACCTAACTATATTATGCAAAATTTAAAGTTAGTATAAAATCTGAATTGTGATTTCCGCCCCTGCCCCCAACACTTTTTACCGTGTTATTTGAACGTTTTCATTTCCGCGTTATACCACGTTATTTTTCTTTGCATACACGTTAGATTCAACCACATTCTGTAAAATCTTAATTGATGAATTAAAATGAATCCTATTAACAGAAGCCATATATATATATGGATACCAGACCTCAACTTTTATCTAAAGCGATAATTCTTTTAATACAGATGGCGTAAGAGGAAGTTCCCACTATTTAAAGTTCATCCGTATGGAGTACAATTTCTCTGGTTGAGTTTTGTAAACATACATAGAATGTAGGATTTTTGGTCGTAAATAATTTCACCAAGAAAGCTCAGTAAATATACGGAGAGAATGCAATTTTTCTGGACGAGTGTAGTAGATATACGAAGAGAGTATAATTTCTCCGGCTGTATTTATTAAACATGTAAGTAGAATACAATTTTACCTATCGAGGTATGTAAACATATAGCGGGAGAATAATTTCTTCGGTCTAGCATAGAAAACATTAATTGAGAATTTTTTTAAAACGTTTTTCTGAATTTCACTTGGTGTGTGTGTGTGTGTGTCATCAAATTTTCGATCGTTAATTTAACCAACTTCCCATCAAGCTATAGCTTTGAAATTTTGAGAATCGTTCGTACTCGCCTAACAATGCAATATTTAGACGTTTGCGACAAGTTTTAACTCATATTTTCTTTAATAATGCAGTTTAGCCCAAACACTTGGCGCGATTTCAAAAATTGGCACCAAACTTGGCGATTTTTTTTTTTTTTTTTTGGCTGAGCGTTAAATCAGTGAAACTGAACAGGGTAGCCACATTTGGCAAAATACTGCCAAATAATTCTTGTCGCCAAGGGTAAACCTTTTCTGAATTCTGGTTCCCATTTTTTTTAATAAAATGACTTACAAACTTTCAAATGCATGTTTTGATTTTATGAGTATTAGGAATTTCTTAATATGCTCACAAATGTATCTTTTTAAGTAAATTTTAAAGTTAAAAATAACTAACAGTTTTAACTAATATTTCAATAATTTTCTTTAATATACTTTGCTACCATATAAAAACGTTATTTTTAAAAACGTTGGTTTTTATATCGAATTATTTTGATTGAGCTTGGTAAACATAGTAGATTAGACAATTTCTCTAGTTGAGCTTCGTGATAAAATTGGAAGAGAGCACAATTTTTCCTATCGAGTTTTGTCAAAACACGAAGATAAAACAATTTCTTTAGATGTACTTAGAAAATATACGCAGAACGTACAACTTATCTGTCTGAGTCAAGTAAACAAATGAGGATAATACAGTTTCCTAGGGTGAGTTCAATAAACGTACGAGCAGAATTTTTTTTTCTCCCATCGTTCTGAGTGACATATGAGGAAAATACTGATACGTTTTCCCCACCGATCATGAAACAAAGGGTTTTAAATTTGGGATACTTCATCTTGGACACTTTGATTTTACATATGAAAGACTTGTAGAGGGTCACTGAAAGCTTGTCTCCGG
The DNA here is from genome assembly GCA_019974015.1 of Nephila pilipes. Lineage (NCBI taxonomy): Eukaryota > Metazoa > Arthropoda > Arachnida > Araneae > Nephilidae > Nephila > Nephila pilipes. The sequence continues at coordinate 17,111 of BMAW01107321.1, forward strand.
AAGGGTGAATCGCAATTTCAGGAGGAAAGAGTACTTTCTCTCTCTTTATGATTATCCCTCCTGGCGGCACTCTTAAATAAGAATCTCTCCAAGAATTTGACGCATTTTCACACTCGGATATTCACGCATTCACACTAACACATTAACACAGGCATATCACACCCACGAGTTACACACAAAACACACTTTCCAAAATATGTACGTGAATTTACACTTCCACGATTGAGACACCAGTGTCATCCTTCTCCAATTATGTTGAATGGAATTTATATTAATTTTCATCCTATTCGAATGAATAAGCTAACTGATTGCATCAAATGATTGTCTTCATTTGAGTCATTGTTCTTAATCTTAATCAATGATCGGAGCCTTTCCTCACCATTATACGACCACTTCTTTTGTCATAGTTAATTTAATATATATGTGTTAATCTCAAAACTACAAGTTGTAAATAAATATCTTAAATAAGAGAAGATTCTGTTTCAGTACAGTTTCTCCCTGTCCAGCTTTGTAAATATAAGAGGAGAGTATAGCTTACCAGACCAAGCAAATTCACATACATCGATCCATAGTTATAGTGTCGAGAGTTATGAAGATTTGTGTGTGTATGCGTGTGTGTTGTGTGTGTGAGATCAAAAACTTAACAAAATTCAAAACATTTTATAATATAATATAATTATTTCTAGATTAACCCAACTAAATTGTACTTGAGTCATATAATGAATTTCTTAATTATGAATATCAATAAAATGATGATGACGGTGTCTGAATTTATTACAGATGAGATTGATATACAACTATACAACTTTTTATGCATATTACTTGGCCGTCGAAACCTAGTCGTCATGATCGCGGACTCGCAGTCGGTGGTTTTTGTCGAGTAGCGGGTTTGAGCCTCGACGCCACTAAAAACCCATCGTGTAGCCGGGGCTGATGCACGTTAAATCTGACGGGGCTCGAAGTCCTTTCGTTGACTTGATGGGGAAGTTTGGAGAGAGAGTCCCTAGCTCAAATCTCGTCTTCGTTACTTGACTGAGGTTCGAAATTACGAATTACAATAACCTTCGTGGTGCTTCTAACACATCGATCAATAACTCCCGAGTCTAACATTAAAACAACATTTTTTTTGCAAAATATTTTTTTTTATTCATCAACATAACACCTTTTGTTAATCACCTTTTAGGGTGATACAATCGTTCCAACGCTTTTCCAAATCTTTTTTTTTTTTTTTTCCCGCAAGAAATCTTTTTTGTTGCGAGTAAATAGCGATAAACAGCTTTCTGAATCATCGACTCGTTGCTGTTTTTGTTCCATCGAAAGCAATCGCGGCACCCACTTGGAAAAAACCTTTTTCACTTCACTTCAAAAAACCTTTTTCCTGGTCCGATCGACTTAAAATTTTGACACGTTTCAAGCAAAGGTTAGTACTCTAGAAAGACCTGGTTACTGGTTTACTACGAGCGCCATCTCTGGGTTAGTCTCGGGAGTTATTGATCGATGTGTTAGTGCGATGTTAATAAAACCAATCAATCAATAATTTATAACTTTTAGGGTTTTGGAAGTCTTCATTTGTATATTAATTATTCATTACATGTATATAATGTTGTAAGTTATAGCTATTAATGGTGATTTGTTTGGTTTCAAGAAGATTTAAATTGAGATGGAAAGTAGATAGACATGTGGAGAATATTGTGTGGAATTCTGCTGTAAATATGGGTTATGAGTGTTCTTCTGTTGGGACCTTGGGGGCTCTATAATTCTATTTTCACAAAAAATAGAGTACAACCAAATGAAACGTGATTATTTAGGTTTGTTGGATCAAAGAAGTACAGTAAGGGGATTGTGAAAAATGGATATGTAAGTTATACCGAAGTTACTAGAAAGGTTGTAGATGTGAGAAAGAATTATGCATTGTGCGCGGAATGTATTTGTCCATGTGGGTAATATAATTTAACATTTCAAAAATAAAGATCTGAAATTGTCTATTTGAGGCTTCTTATACTTTAGTGTACTACTTCGTCTCCGTTCCGAGTATTTGAGTAAGCTTGGTATTTCATATTTTAGTAAAATAAGTTTTTGTAAACGCATTGAGGAACCGTAAACTGGTAGAGAGCATTTCCCTCAAATATCATAAATAAATAAGGGTTTTGAAGAGTTTCTTAACCATTTTATTTTAGTGGAAATTTTGTGCTTAGACTTTAAGTTGTAATTTAAAATGGTGGAAAAGAGTATTAAAAGGGAGAAGCCACGTTACATTGACAGCTTTCGAAAGGGCAATAGATGTTGGGAGAATTGTATAAATCGGAGGATATCTATGTAGGGAAGTCAAAAATAATAAATAAAAATCAAGTTCTTACCTCGATTATTTTTAGTAATAATTAAAACTTTAATGTACTGTAAGTCACTTGAATCTATGGTTTATTGAAACTGAATAAATTAATGTAAATAAATGTTATGTACAACATGTACAAAAGAATTGATTAATATGCAGAGTAAATTTTATCCTGATATTTCGGTTATTTCTTAGTAATAAATAAAATTTTACGATATCCTCTCATATATTTAAATAATCATACCAGTTTGAGATTTCGAAAGTCCCCAAATGTTTTAGACTTAAGCTTTTCTCATTATGCTAATTTTTAATTACCTAAGAAATTCACACTTTATTTTTAATAACAAAGTATTAAGATAGTTATAACATTTCTGTAAGTTTTCATTTTGAAATTTATCCTTCATCGCCAAAAGTAGATAACTATGAAAACATGGCGATAGAAAAATAACTACATTAGAAATTTTTTCACTTATAAAGATAACAAATTAAGTTTATCTAACCTAGTGGAAAAGAAAATAGAGCGAGAGAAAAACAGTTATAAGATGTTTGTTCTGCTACTTTCCTATTAAATTACTCTTAGCTTTTGTGAAAGAATTTCTTCAGTAAGGAGGTGAAGGATCACTTAGTTGCAAAAGAAGAAATTTAATATCTTCATTTTTAAGGGTAATAACTATAAATGTTCGACAAAAAATGATCACTCTAAGTCTAGTTATAACGTGGGCTCTAACGCAATTTTCACTTCAACTAACAATCTGGGATCTTTTTATGATGTTATTTGAATTCAAAACTCCTGCCAATAAATGAAACGTGACTTGTAAAGATTAAATTAAACTTAGTGAAGTGTGATGAATAGAATTGAAGAAAGACATAATAAGCAGCGAAGCGTTTAATACTAGAGGTGGCAGTTTAGTGCATGATAAAGATAGCGAGTGCAAATTCGCAAGTGAATCATTGGTATTAAATATGGTTTGAGTAAGGAACTTTTTGGAGTAACTGCAGATGAAACTACAAAGGGTTAGTGACTCGAACCCTTAACTTAATTTTGATAAAGCCTCGAATCTGATATGATTGGTAAGAGTTACCACATTTGGTTCATTTGATTAAGAGTTCATTTTATTTAATCACTAAATCAGATGCGCTTGGAAATTAATTACTACAGATAAAATAGGCTAATGATTAATTAGTTATTATTAGCTGATCTGAAAAAAATATAACTTGATTATTCTCTGAGAAAGAATTTCTCTTCATTTGATCGTATGATTTTGTGACTATCTAAATACGTTTAATAATGACTGTAGAAGGAAATTATAAAGAGGTGTCACACACACATAGTAATTAATTTAAAAAATGTTTTTCTCTATCTTTCCATAACGTATATTTTTGATCAAGAAAAAAAAATCAGTTTGAGCTAGCGAAGAGATTTTAATTACTCTGTTCTCGGTTTTACCTCAGCAAAGCTCGGGCATTTGAATAACACCAATCTGGTTTTATCAAGAGTGTAGATCGGAAAATATAAAATTTTACGCTATGTAAGTGCCTTTTTTGAATTATTTTTTTATATGATGATTCGATGGCTTTTGGTGACTCTTCTAATCACCAGATAATAGTACTCACATCATATTTACTTAAATGCTCGTTCAACGTGAAGGGATATGATTGTTTATTAATGGCTCACTCATTAGCATCACAAGGGCTATTGGCGACGGTTCACATAATTATAAACCTCGCATACCCGAGCTGGTACCTCCCCTTCCAAATATTCCCACACCACACCTTGGGAGGACTTGGGACATCTATCAGATTTATCGTTCATCAGCCCCTTTTACACGATGAGTTTTTAGCGGCATCAAGGCTCGAACCGAAGACTTGGTGTAAACAATACCGACTACGAGTCTGTGACCCTGACCACTAGGATAACGTAAACTTCAATGACTTTTGTTGACATTTCTAAAAATTGAATGGTAAGTCTACACAGCTTTTCGAAATTTCAAGTTCAAAGTAAAGGGCTCGATTGTCTATTTGTTTAGTTTTTTCCCCGTTAGAATTTGTTGATAAAAGTTGTAGATTTTTAAGCCGGTTAATTATTATCATGAATTGATCGCAGTATGATGTTTCTTATTTGATTGAATCTAATTTAGACGAGATAATGAAGAGAAATATCACTTAAATATATTTCAGGATTAGATTCTTATGAATTTGAATTTTCTTCTGAAACCTATAGTGATTTGTACTGTCGGAAATATTAGTGAAATATACTGAAACCTATAGTGATTTGTACTGATTTTAATTGTCGGAAAGCCTGAACAATGTTCATCAATGGTATCCTTTTAAAGAATATGAGCCAAATACAGTTTCTAAATCTTTTGTATTCCTTATGACTCTTAGGCTGATTTTTTCTTCAGATGGTGAAGGAAGTTTTTTTTTTAAATATTTTGATGAACTCTTGAATTCATCTGCAATGAAACGAATTGCTGTGCTGTTCAGTATTTGTTAATTGTATACCAATGGCGTTATGTTGTTTAAAAATATCTATTTATTAATATTAATATTGAACCTTTAAAATGTTTTGGAATAAACATGAACCATGAAGGGTTTAAAATCTATAGAATGTTTCATATAAAGAGAAATTTATTTCATTACATCACATATTTGTAATTTTTACTGTACAACAAAAGCTATATAAATTCATAAAGGCCATAGATGAGCAAATTGTGATCTGCCCGAAGGCTTTATTCAGCCCACCGCAAATTAAAATAATATTTATTTCTGTATAATATAATTCTCAAAAACTCATCAGAAAAGTTTTAAACACAAATTTGATGTATTTGCTGGACGGCTAGCTAAGAAGTACTTGTCTCAATACTCTTCGTAAAGGATGACATTTGAGAATTAAGAAGATGAAAGCTGTATTTTAAGTTTGAACGTAGATTTAAATGCTATTAAAAAGAATTGGATAGTTTCCCCATGCCTTTCGATGTAAATTGTGAAGCAGTGCAGCAGGATTTGTTGCTAGAATTGAGTTAGAATCTGACAGTAATCTCAAGCAGTTATTTTATAATTTTGAAAATTAGAATTTCATAAATCATTATGGAAAGTAGGTTACCAAATTTAATATTTCAATCCCAGAAAATTAGCACTCTATGTTTACTTCATCTTATATGTGTAAACAAGTGTTTTATACCATTAACCTTATGACCTCAGGATTCGATTAGAAATAGACTGACAAATGAGCATTTAGCACCATTTCTCAGGATTAATACATCATAGTCCGACCATAAATTTAAGGAACTTTTAAAAATGCAGGTGCAGCTTCATTCATCACATTAATGTTTGTATACGCTTTTTATAGCTTTATATTACTTTCTATTGTCCCACTAAATTTTTCTTTTGTTTTTTGTCCCACTCCCAACAAATTTTGTCCCTCTAGACTAGTAACAATAAAAAGTTTTGAGTAACCTTCACAGTTCTGACTAACTCAAAATCTCAGACTAATAGTAATAGTTCTTATTAATTACAAAAATTTAGACTAATTACCACAGCTCAGACTAATTATAGTCGTTCAGATTAAATGTAGTAATTTTGATTAATTATGGTAATTAAGATTACTTAAAAAGTTAAAATTAATTACAAAAATTTATACTAATAGTAACAGTTCAGACTAATCATGATTAACAATCAGTAGCTAGTTGAGACTAATAATTAATTAATTAAACTAATTGTGATAGTTCAGACTAATAATAATAGCTCACTCATTACAGTAGTTATGATTAATCACCACAGTTCAGACTAATTACAATTGTTCTAATTAATTATAAGAACTCAGAATGATTACATTAACCAGAAGTATATTAATGTAATAAGATTAACCACAAGAAGAATATTAATTTAATAAGATTTCCTATTGATAAAAATAGTCCCAGTTGTACACAGTAGTTTATTAATGTGCGTAAATCTATTTTGAACAGATAAAACGTTAAATTTGCAAGATAGAATATTTAAATAAAACTTCATTACACAATGAATCGACAAAGATGATACCTGATTTAATACTTATAACTCTTAATATCTAAAACACTACTCGTATATGCTCTGTGGTTTTTTAGAATTAAAATGCAGCAGTCTTCATTATCTCCAATGATGGTCATTGACAGAGTTATGCACAATACCACTATATATCCACTTGCTTTATCTAGCCCCTTGAGAGGCAGTTCTGAATCAATTACAAAGAGAAAGGGGGGAAAATACAACTTAGTTTGTGGAATTCAAAGCATTATAAATCTTTATCTATTATTTTTCCGTTCATATCTCTAATTTATTTTATTGAATACTTATGCGTAATCTGTTCCATCAAATCTTTATATAATTATGTAATCTTTCATATCCTTAATTCTATAAACTGTTATTTCGCGATATTTATCATAACAATGGTAAGATGAAAATAATTGGCATTAAAATTTATTTTTCTTTCTTATAAAACTGCTGGAGCATTTACGAAGTATATATTTAAACACGCATAAATATTAATATCTAACTTCTACAAAAGTGGTTAAGGATCATTTTTATTTTATATCATGTTATATTATGAACAAAAGCATAAAAAAGAAACATTGAAGTATTTATGTAGGGCATAGGCTCCTAACAGTTGTTTGCCTACATCCCATCCCGGAAAAAAATTGCAACTCATTCTCTTTTCAGGAAAAACAAACACACACCTACACGCGTTCCTGTAATCAATAATGTAGTTATCAACATTCAGAATGTGTAGCAAATATTTAAAAACATTTCTGAATGCCATACAAAGAAAGAAATCACATAGATGTGTTCCTTTGTTGTTTCTCTTTAAAATGCATTTTATTCCTTTCAATTATAAGCAATATTCTATACTTGAGAAGTAAAGCATAAAATTCTGCGGGATTAACATTACAATCAGAAATTCAAGGTGGCGTTTTGGTGGGAGTTTTAGTTACGGCCATAACTTATCCAAGCTTCTAAATATATGCCTGTGCAAGTTAATTGGGACAAAGTAAAAAGAATCACTTTTTTTAAAAGAAAACTATGCTTTTATTCATTCTATGCATTTACAATACATTTTCTTGTATGGTGGTATGTCCTCCCTTAGAAATGAAATCTTGCAGACAGTTTGCCATTGACTCCATTAGATTAGTACATATGCTCTTAAGTTTATCATCATGAAACCACACTTGAATTGCATTGTTTATCATGTGTGCTTTTATTGTACAATCCGTTTTTCCAAACCCTCTCTTCCCAATATTCCACAAGTTCGCAATGGGGTTTAGGTATGGTGAATTTCCAGGTCAATCAAGCACTTTAATTTGGTTTTCCAGCATAAAAGGCTTTACCGGTTTTGAATTGTGACAAGGGTCAAGTCATGTTGAAGTGTCCCGCTAAAAGTTATCATGAATGAAATAATCTTATGCCACAATATTTCGATATATTTAGTCGAATTCATCATGCCTTGAACAAGGACTAAGCTGATTTTGTGCCTTGAACAAGGATAATGGGATTTTGGGCTATTAGAGGCTTTCTCTTCACTAACCTCGATGACGTTTTGGCGATTTGAATTGCATAAAATTTCAACTTTTGGCCAACCAAATGAAACGTAATTGTGTAAATTAGAAGAAATAACGAGTGTAATGAATTTAATTCGAGATGGTGAGAAAAAAGCGAAATAGAATTGAAAGAAAAAAAGGAGAGATAGATGACAACAACAAGCTGATAGATATGCTGAGATGCCCGCCCGACCCGGTCTTTTTGTGCCATAACTAGATTCAATTATTAAACACTAAGATACAATAACTAATAAAAGAGACACTAGAGCAATATTTATGGAATTTATTAACTTATATTTACTATGACAACTCACTATGCTCTCCTGGGGAATATTTCAAGTAAATAAATTCAACCCACCAATAGCAATCCAACAGACTCTTACCACTAATCCTTCCTCGACTGCAACTCAGACTCTGGATCAACTGTTGAAAACAGTTGTAAATGAACGTCTCGCAACAATCTTTAATCTAACCCTCTATTTCAACCTCTCTTTCCACTCCTCCTTCCGCTTATGTATAACTTCAGCTTCACTTCTTCAGCCTCTCTCTCTCGTTACTTTCAGTCGGAGTTTATATATTTCCTAACTCTACCGCTTCACTCCATTTCTACCTGCTTTACATAATTACGTTTCATTTTTGGTTGGGCAAAGGCTGTTTAGCAAAAGCAATCAATCTCAATTAAAAGTCCCCAAGGTTAGTGTTAGAGAAACCGCGAATACCACAATGTCACAATGTTTGCAAATTGCAATTAAATTGTTTTAAATTGTTTAAGCAACTCCTGGTTATATTTATAGGAGTTAAATCTTTTCTAAACAAGAAGTGATTGATTCCAAGATTAAATGATGAAAATCAAAAGCAATTTAAAGAAATTTAAATATTATGAAGAATTAAAATATTGTTGGTATTTTCTATGAGATGATATGACTGATTTTTTCCCTCGAGAATCGAAAACCTCACTGAGTTTTACTTGTTGCTGGACATCATACTTAGCCATTTTAATCTCCAGGGAATACCCCTGTAGCCTACAAAAAAGTATGGATGATAAAAGAAGTCATGAATTTTTCGAATCTTTAATTATATTAGTGGCGACTCTATAAAAGTTAGAAGTATTTGCATATATACTCATCACAGTGTATGAGTATATAGCATGAAAGTTGCTATGTACACTAACAACATGTGGATGAAAATGTAACAAATACTTAACATAAATAAAAATGCTCTTATATAGAATTATAAGTAATATTAAGTAGATAGATACAGTAGAGGGAGGTGTCTTTAATCCGGCACGCGTTCGGGACCGCGACCGGGACATATTAGCCATCTTGGCGTACTGTTGAGCGTCAACGTAACTTTAACGGGGATGGCAAATATAAATAACTTTAGATAACATTTTAAACGATTTTAAAATGTATTTAATATGTTTATGCATATTCTCAGCCTGTGTAGATAACATAACTATTCAATAAAGTATTTCATCTCATTCTGGAAGTTACAAAAATAAATTCAAACATTTAACATTAATTTATTAGTATATTCTAGTATTAATAAAAGCACAGCACAAAATAAAAATTAATACTGCCCACTTATTGTTAAAACAATGCGACGAGCTATTCTAGTCACATGGTTACACTTAATTTTTTTTATTAGCCATTGAAGAGCACGTGTTGAGTTTCGAGAATATTTTGTTGTACTGTACATACACAGTTGTAAAATTATGCACACATCATATGTAACCCGTCAGAAAACAAGAAACATTGCTCTAAAATGAGAACTTTTAGTTACCATAAATATTGTTTGAAAATGTGAAAAGTGCTGTGCCTCCAGGTGGTACTTTAAAGTCAACAAACTCACGTATCTACGAGACAAGATCTGATAACGAACAATTCAGTCGATGTCAGATTAGATAGTGAGCTGAATTTTCAAATTACAAATTGAAGATAGTTCACTGTATTACAAGTAACAAACATATATTCGATGTAATAAATAAGAATATGAAAGGGTATTGTTAAGTTTTAATTATTATATACGAAGAAATTACCATGATATATGGATAAAATTTATTCTGTATGTTAATTGATTCTTTGTGCATAATATTATAAATTACAGCCATTAATCTGATGTCACTAAAGACCCACCATGTAGTGGGGGTGAAGCACGTCGAGGTATCAAGTTCTTCTATGGCGTGGTGTGGAAAGTTGGAAGAGGGGTCAGCTCGGTGCTGTTTCGACCGAAGCTCAAAATTTCAAGTTCCTTTGCCAATAACCCTCGTGTTCCTTCTTAGTGTAATGTTAATAAATAATCACAATCACAACCACATGCAGATATTAAGGTCGATTTGTTTAGTTTCAGGAAAGAGTAGATTGAAGTAATCCGCAATATCACTCAAAAAATATTAAAAACAATCTTTTTGAGTGATTCTTATTTCAATCCAATCAGAACCCTAAAATAACTTTTTAAATGTTATTATGTCTTTTGAAAAATTAAACTCATTACTGGTGAAAGCAGGCATGAACTGTAACACAAACAAATACACTAATACAACATTTTTTTTACTTCATATATAATGCAGACTATTTATGTTTTATGTCTTCTAAGATATTATTTGAACTTTTATTTGTAAAAAGTCAATGTTTTTTCTATTTGTAGAAAAGAATGCTGTTTTTTTGTTGAAATTTTGTTTACTTTTACATCTGATACGGTTTGTTTTAATTAGTGAGGGAAGAGTAAATTGCCTGGTTGTTTTCAGTTTATAAAAGTGAGATGTAAGTTACATTTATATGGATCATTATTTGGTGAAAGAAAGCAGATCATATTGTTGAAAAGAAATCGGAGTGGAAAAAAACTCAGAATAATTGGAGCTTGGATATCCTACGAAATAAAGGAGAGTAAATGCAAAAGTAAGAGAATGGAACAAAAAGCTTAACAAATTAGTCTTATGTCAATGTTTATGCTCAAAATGAGATCGTACTATTTAAAGGTTTTCATTCTTTTCCTTCATTCACTGTTAAATATTCTAAATTTATCCTGAAAGAATTGTTAATTTGTTACTGTTGACTTATTTCTTTCTTCCCATTTACAAAAGAAAAAAAGTGTGCACTGTTTTAATTTTTTATGTGATCTTTAAATAATAATAATAATCCTGGCACGAAAAATGAAAATTAATCTCTTACAAAAAGTAGTGTTAATGGTTTAAAGTTTAGCTTTCATTGCGAAATAACTCACAAAATATTCGGATG
>BMAW01107324.1:0-12445 GCA_019974015.1 Nephila pilipes
AAATATTCAACATTTTAATTCTTCCTGTTTTATTCTATTTCAATCGAATATGACATAAAAAAACTGAGCAATACGTTTTTAATAATTGAGCCGTTTTCTTTGAAAGTGGTGTAAGTGCATTTCATTTTATATGGAGATATTTAAGGTTTTGCACTTGAATAAATATGGATAAAGGTTATTACACCAGTTTTGTATTTTTTAATTCTTAAATTGATTTAAATTTATAATGTAAACCTTTTTTAAATGTGATTAACAGAAATTTATGCTTTTAATGACTGCAAAAGGAATTACACCACTTTCAAAGCCAGCAAAAAGTAAAAATCTTACATTTACAAAATATTAACTACGGGATCTCAATTGAAACAAACCAATTTCTTTTCATGACATTTTTACTAAACATTTCAACAATAAAAAAATAACAAAATAAAAAGGCTTTATTTCAACATTTAGTATTCAACCAAAATTATTTATATTCTTACTATTAATATATTTCAAATTTTTTCATTATGATCAAGATTTTGAAAATAGTCATGTTGTATTGGAAGAATATATGGTAATAAGTCAATCATATCTGTAAATTTTTCGAATGTGATGGGTCTGGATTGATGATATAAACGTATCAGTTCAATATTTCCAAAGTTCTGTGGTCTTCCCCGTGAGTGCAATAAATTTAGTGATTTAAAATCCTCATTCTCATTAAATGAAGTTTTATAGAACACTGTATATGGTTTCTTTTTAAAACCCTTATCCATCATATCTTCAACCAATTTACTTCTCCACCATTGATATTTTTTTGCCTTCTTAGAATTGCATCTTCTAAAGGTTTTGTAGAAACAAATTCAGCTTGCTTCATTTCATGCAAAATAAAAATTTTATATTTTCGGCATTGTTTTATAAAAGTATAATAGTCTTTAGGGACATACAATAAATCTTTTTATTATAGTACTCTCGATAGTTCCAAAATCGACATCATTTGATAGATAAGAGTGTCCAGAATATAAAAATTTATGGTCCATAATTTCTACGGCGTTCTTGGGGGACTGAACACCGTTAAGCCACATTAAAGCCAATTTCAAATTTCTATTTTGTTCAGTGCACCTATCACTGTAGGCAATTACATATAAAAATGCACTAAAGAAATTATGTAGTACAATTTTGAACTAAATTGTAATATGTCTTTGAGGAAAGTGGACTTTTCAAAGGAACCATTTCAAAGGAATGGCACCATTTTCAAAGGAATTATATTTGTAACTTCATTAACTATGAAAATTTGTAAGGATAAAAACAAGGAATATTTTAACAGATTTTTTTGGAAAAAGTTTGTAAATAAACAGATAATTGTAAATTGTATTCATTTTTATCATTAACTAATTTTTTGTAAAAATAGACTTATACCACTTTCAAAGAAAATAGCCCAATTAAGGTATCCGTACACCTTCGGAGAAAATTTTTTGAAATGCATTTATATTTGCTATCAAAATATTTTTAATGCTAAAATATAACCTAAAACTATGAAAAACACATTTAATAATCTACTTTTAAGTCAAAAAAAAAGTTTTTGAGTGAAAAACTGAGTGAAAATAATACATAAATTGACTATCAGAATAGCGCTCATAACTCAAAAGTAAACAAAAATATCATTATCATTATTAAAAAAAAAATTATAACAATGCACGGTTTACACCTTTGTTACTAAAAACGTATCAATTTTGCAACTATGAAAGTAGTAGGGGTTCTTAAAAATTATATAAGGAAGATACTTGAAAAATTTAAATTAATTTATTTCATAACTTTTTCTGATATCTACGTTGCCATATGTAAATACGTGAAGAAAACTCATTTTGAGAAAAATCAAAAACAAACTTTCAAATGCAATTAAAAATTAGCTACCTAGTAAAATTCAAATCCCTGTATCATAAGTTCTATAATAAGGTATAAGCAAAATTCAAACTCATTAGAAAGAAAAAAGTTCGGAAGAAAATCGAAAAATTTGACAAACATGACGTTTTAAAGGTGTACGGTTACCTTAAAGCATATAAAATAAATGAAATTAAATATTAAAATAGCAATAAAAATTCTAAGCAATGAGCTAATGTAGTTAAATTGTAATCTCACAATACTTTTTCTGATTTTTTTTATACATCGCTATTTAACGATTTCATTAGTCGAATAATAAATTATTCTTGTAAAATAAATTAAATCATTCATATTTTTCATCATATCCTAAGGAACATATATTTTAGACCACGGATGATGAATTAAGAGTGAAAGTAACATTTAGTTAAAAGTTCTATGTAAATTCTTGCAAAGAACAGATTTAGCCATTCAATGTACGCTTTTAATATTATTAATATTATTAAATTACTTAATTAAATATAAGGATTAAAGTAAACGAGGAACTATCGAGAAAAGGGCAATAGTAAACTTTTCCGATATTAAAATTAAAGCAACGATAAATTATTAAATTGAATATATTTAAGTTAAATGTAAATAAAATGAAAGCAAACGATAAGTTATTAAATTGAATATTATATCAGTTACATGTAATTAAAATTAAAGCAAACGATAGATTATTAAATTGAATATATTTAAGCAAAAGGTAACTAAAATTGAAGCAAACGATTAAAAATAGAAAAGTAATCTGGTACAACAAACCTCTTCACCTGAAATAATACCCCCTTGACTGGCTGATAAATAATCCAATAAGGATTTACTCACTTATTTATGATCAAATAAAATCGCATTTAAAGAAATTTCATTTGGATATATTAAAGGCTGTCTTCATAATGTTAAACAAGCGAACTCAAGCTTAGAATATTTTTCAGATTGACAGATGCTGTAACCTTTATATTACTGTTAGTAGTTCTATCCTGTAGAGAGAAGCAAATTTTATTATACTACTTATTTTTGATAGAATCAAATAATATTTTTCTCTATAAAATACGAAAGTAGGTCAATGATAAACGGCAGACATTTTTTTTTTATATATTTGGCCATAGCAAACATAAAAAGTCAATTTAAATTTAAATAATCAATTGGTAAAGTTTCATTCTTCTTACTGCTGTAAAAACTCCCCAGTTCGAGTACCAGTACGAGTGAAATCAATCCAACACGGAGGAAAGAGGCAAATGACGCTTTTTTGTCTCAAATATTCAGAACAAGACGAGCACTGGCGGAGAACTTAACAACCCGCTTGATTAGCAGCACAATTTAAAAAACACAGCACTTATACTTACACAACAGGAACAGAGACATCATTTGTACAGATCAGCGTTTATGCACATTCGTCTTCTTTTTTTATCATATAAGAATTTAAAAAAAAAAACAACTCCCAGTGTGTTGGAAAAAAAATTGTAGATACTAGCATCAAGGGAGGATTTATGTAGAAAAATAACATTGGTGAAATTTCGGTGCTTCAGAAAATGTCTTAAAAAAGTCTCGTTAATATTTGATCCATCTTCGGAAGAGAGCAAATTTCAAAGACTGTATTTAGGAATAGCACTGATGTGATTATTTCAGTACGATAAAAATCATTTGAACGAAGAAAAATATTTTCAAAAGTATCTTGAGATAGACTCATCACACGAGGTTTTTGAGATGTGGGCCGCAGCTGATAAATGTTTCTTGATCTACGAACCTGTTTCAATAACGTCAAGATCAACACTTCGTTCAGGTCACTTGTTTATTATGTGGAGACTTTCTTCAACAGCTACGATAGAAGTTAAAACACCTTAATGACTAGCCCGAGGAAGTTGTCTCTTTTAGTTTAGTTGATAAGAGCTCAGCAAAAAGCATCTGGTCAACTATTCTTCAGACCCAGCCAGTGATGAAGGATTCGAAACGCTGCCGGCATCCCAAGGTCAACAGTCCTCCCTTTCCACGTTATCGAAAACCATTTAACGCCAAAATATATCTCAGAAGCATTTATGTTGTGTTGAATTATTACTATTAATATTTTGTATAAATGCAGTCATTTAGCTATATTTTCCCTATGTAACCATATTCCAGAGAAGATGAGTATAAATAATAATGGCAAAAAAAGAGAGAAAGAAAGTGATGCGCATGGAATTAAAGGATGATATAACATTGACAAACTTGAGAAAGGGGTGTAATTTGATTGGCATCACTCCAATACTTTCATTTGAAGCAAGCAAAAGGATTCGGTACAGATTATAACTAGTGAAGATGTTAAGTAAGCGAAAGAGAAAAATAATTCAATTCGCTAATTTTGGGCGTAACATTTTTGCTTTTTCCATTTGAGAATATTGGTAAGATTATTAATTGTTCAAAGAATAAAATATTCTACAACTTACTGAAAAATTTTCATTATCAAGGAAACACATAAAAACTTTTAAGCAGCTGTTCTGTATATAAATTATTATAATTCATAACAAAAATAGGACGCTTAAAATTCTGTGAAAAGTAAACTATTAATATTTTTCTTCTCATTGTAAGGTTACTTTCAATAAAATGTCCATTCTATCGTTTTTTCTATGGAATATATTTTTTGTAAGTTTGAATTTTGAAAAAACGTAATGTTTACATAACATGTTGTAATGTTTACATAATGTTTGAAGCTAAATAACGTTTTCTATTTTAACAATGATATTGTAGTATTATCAATAAAAGTGGTTCTATTTCTTATCTATGTATTCAATGTGCAGTTTAAACTCATTTCGAAAATAATTTATGTGCCTATCCAAAAATCACTGTTTTCGTGAAAAATTTCAAAAGTTTCTTTAATACTGTTTATAAAAACCCATATACTTATGATTTCAAAAATGGTTTGCAATTGTTTCTAGGGTAGCTAGAAACAAAGTTATTGCTTAGATTTTAAACCGGAAGTTCAATTTAAAGTGATCGGAAGTTCAATCTTTCAAGACTGAAACTAAACCATAGAAATACAAACAATGCATTTTAAACAGCTGTTTCTTCATTTTTAAACGATGTGAATTTACAATATACTTTTTAAATAAATAAATAAAAAAAACTTAGCTTTACTTAATTATTTATTACATTTATTTGTGCATCTGGTAACTATTTCTTCATTTTATTTTGACTTATAGATTTGCATTTACTGGATAACTGCGATTTTATTTCATTTATTTATTATAAAAAAATCTCATTTCTTGAAAAGTATGTCATATATTCCAATGAAATTATTCTACATTGTTCTGTACATCTATAGGCATACTGTGAACTCAAACATGACTTTTAAGTAAATAACTATTTATTTTGGAGATATTTTTATTTTAAAAAATAATTGCGTGTGTGTGTAAAATCATGTTGTGTTTATAAATTTTGGTATAACTAGTAAGTTTAAGAGATAACTATTTTTTCTGCTTCAAAACACAGATATATGTATATATTTAATATATTGTTCAAACAAAAAGTGAAATATATTAATTGGAATTTGTTACATAGATTTAAAAGTAAATGTCAATTTTTACTAAATTTTAACCAAATATGGCCAAAATTTGAAAAAAAAAAAAAAATCATGTAAATGACTTTTGAATTTACCATTTTATAGAACATTGTAATTAAAGACATAAATGTTTCACAAAAAGTTCTTTTTTTTTAAAGAAATCCGAAGGTAGGCACATACCTTAACAATAGGAGGATTGATCGAAAAGTGATGCTTTCATAACATTTATTTGTTTCATGATTTTCATAATTTTTGTTGTATTGGAAAGTTATACGTATTCTTTTAGTCATGGCTGGCCAACCAGCCGGCCGTATGTGTCTCTCCCGGAATCAACTTGTGGCCAGCGGAGCTGGGTCATCTGAACAAAAATTTAAACTTTTATTGCTCATAAAAGTAACAAAAAATATTCCAACATGTGTCGTTCGTGTCATATCCCATTTCTACGGGAGTACCCCAATACATTAACTCAACTCCCGTCACAATTTTTCATCGATGTTCAGAAACAATTACAAAGCGGAGCTAATTTTAAAAGGCGTGCAGGCCTTCTTGCGGGATTGGGTGATACACAATGTATACCTAAGCAGCAAACCTGCTGAAGAGCACGGGTGGGTATTACTAAACATAGGGAGGGAATGCGACGCGCATTCCCTCCCTAAATGCGAACATGCGAAATAGCAGCAACCACTCTGTCTGTAGCAAGCCTAATATATTTGACACAGAAACGTATAGTTCCATATCGATTGACTGCTCGGTGCCTTTCTATCGCTAATAAATAACCATTATATTGTAACACATCGATCAATAACTCCCGAGACTAACCCAGAGATGGCGCTCGTAGTAAACCAGTAATCAGGTCTTTCTAGAGTACTAATCTTTGCTTGAAACGTGTCAAAATTTTAAGTCGATCGGACCAGGAAAAAGGTTTTTTGAAGTGAAGTGAAAAAGGTTTTTTCCAAGTGGGTGCCGCGATTGCTTTCGATGGAACAAAAACAGCAACGAGTCGATGATTCAGAAAGCTGCTTATCGCTATTTACTCGCAACAAAAAAGATTTCTTGCGAAAAAGGAAGGTTGGAAAAGCATTGGAACGATTGTATCACTCTAAAAGGTGATTAACAAAAGGTGTTATGTTGATGAATAAAAAAAAAATTTGCAAAAAAATGTTGTTTTCAATGTTAGACCCGGGAGTTATTGATCGATGTGTTAGCTTTAGGATAGTTTTTAAATCGTTTTTCGTACAAATACATTTAATTCAATATAATAATAATAATTTCCCTTAATTTATTGTAGAATGTACTTGATTTTTCCAATAGAGCACGGGAAGATTAGTCACCTCGAGAGGTAAAAGTAGTAGTAGTTTTTAACGTGAGAATTTGAATTGGTCTTAAGAGAGCCAAAATTTTAAAAAAAAAATGTGATAAGCTGAATTCATCGCACGCATGCGTACACACGCACACACAGTGGTGGCCACAATTGTAGACACCTTTGGAAATTATGTTTTTTAAATTTGCATGCTTATACAAAATGTTACATTTCTCAAAATGTAAAGTCGTATATATCATTTTAAAGAAAATTTAATAATGAATTTAATTCAAAAAACAAAAATCAAATACTTGCAGTACAAAAAAAGTTATACGTACTTTAATCTAAAAAGCAAACATAGTTATGAAGTGGCCTGTACTTGTATAGTCACTGCACTTGTTTTGGGAACCAATCACTCCAGCAGAAGCTGACATCATGTTTACAATTGGAACACAACTCATTATTGTGCTGTAGTAGGAAAACTGTTTCATATGTAATAAAATTATAAGTTGGTATTATTGTAAAAAATTTTAATATTTAATCAAGAAAGCAATGACATCAAATAAAAGAGTGGATTAGACACGTAGAAAGAGATATAAGTTTATTGTGTTACGTGAAAGTGGTCTTTTCTATACTGAAATTAGAAGACAGGTTGGTAGTTAAGTGACTATATCTGGAATCCGAAAGTTTTATTTACGATATCAAGAGTTAAATTCAATAAAAAACAAAGCAGGAAAAGGCCGAAAAAGGAGCTCCACATCTGTTGATGACAAAAGAATAGAAAAACTATGTCTTCAAGATAAAAGAATGTCAGCAACGGTCATCAGGAGTGATCTGAATGATCTGTCAGTTCAGGATCAATCAGGAGAAGATTTAAAGATGTTGGACTAAGAGGTAGAATTCCAGGAAAAAGGCCTTATCTCAATTTACAATAGCGCAAAATAGATTACAGTGGGCAAAAGAACACATTATTTGGACAGATTATCAGTGGTCATAAGTTATACAGAGCGATGAAACTAAGATATCGTTATTCGTTAGTGTCGGGCGAAAATATGCAAGACTTAAGAATAGGAGAACTGCACCTTGACTGCTTTTAGGCAACTGTGAAGAACCTACTTAGTGTAATAATGTCAGTTATAGTTTGCATGTCATCAGATAGTATTGGTCTCCTTCATGTCAGCAATGGCATACTGAATGCCAGAAAATACATTGACACTATTCTAGAACCAAAACTTCTATCTTCCGCCAGGGATCTTTCTCAACAATGCTTCGTTTATTTTTCAGCAGAATTCTGCTCCCTGCCAAACAGCAAAATTATCGAAAGAGTGGTTTCGTATGAAGAGCATTGAATTGTTGTCCAGGTAGAAAACAGTCCTGATCTCAATCCTATTGAAAACTTGTGGCATCATTTAAAAACTCTTCTCTGAATGGGGTGTCCATCAAATAAAAAGGAAAAAAATTGTGTTTATAATTGATTCCTGGAATCGTGTAATAACGGAGGAAGAGCTTAAAACTATCGTCAGCTCAATGAAACATTTATGTGAAGCTGTAATAAAAAATAAAGGCTACCCTACTAAGTACTGATAACTCACTGCAATCATCAGTATCTAATGTCTATCGATAATTATTGCAGCTTAACTTTTTTGTATTGCAAATATTTGAATTTTGTTTTTCGAAAAGTGTTCACAATTTTGGCCACCACTGTACATATAATGCGGCCTGCTAGAAAACAAATGCGTTTCCAAAGTGTTCCGCATTGACTTTTGGGTTGGACAGGCCTGCTCTAAGTAATTCCTTATTCATTTTTCGACGTAGTCTTTATTCTATTCCATGCACTTGAACTAACGCTCGATTAGTCCAGAGGGCAGAGGATTTCGGTTATTGTTGTTGACACCTTTAATCGCAGCTTCCAACACGTCTTCAGAATTAAGACTTTTCATGTTTTCGATCCGTATGATAAAAGATTCGGTGAGATGATGACTCGTTTCTTCAACCTCATCTCCACGTGCGTTACCATCTTATCCAGTTCTCAGCACAACAATGCGACTCTTGAGGTCAAAGAAAACAAATCCATTACATGAAAGACACATGTAATTTAAAAGCTTCGCTATAATTTTCAGAAATACGCCTCAAATAAAAAAGTTATGACCATGGAGACATTACTTTTCAATGAAGCCTCGCATCAAAACCATTAACTGAAAATCAAAACGTCAATCGGTGTTATAGTGTGAAGAAGAAATATAGGGCAATATTAGGTCCACCGGAAAATTCTGTCCCTGTGCGATATTAAAGAAAGTAATACGTTTTTATATATTTAGTTATTCATTGTGCAACAAAATTTGCTTCGCTATTTATGATCTCTTGCCAGCGTAATGGTAGTTTGTAAATACCATTTAAAAAAATAAATGGGTTGTCTTTATAAGTGAAAAACTCAGTTAGAGCTTGGTAGATATTTGCAACAGTTTTTTATTTTGTTTTGAGTGCTTTGCGGAGTTGTTTTGGAAATTTTTATATTTATTCATTTGCGTTTGTTTATTCTTTGCAGCCCTCAGGGGGCTCACCTTCTTTTTTGGTAGGCACTTTTTCTTATGGGTGTGATTATCTCGAGGCCCCCTAGTGATCTTTTTCTTTCCCTTGAGGATTACGGTGTTTGATAAACACGAATGACACCCTCCCGGGATACTTTAGAGATCCTTTTCTGCTTTCGACTCTTCTTGTCAACCAATTTTACCTCTCCTATTTTTTTCTAATATTTAGTTCACAGTTACACCTTGTTGGGCGCAGCATAGCCACATCTGGCTTTCCAGTCATTAAACTCCAAGATCACGAACATCTCCATTCTTTGTAGCAAAATTATTGTTTGAAGAGAATGATCTCAAAAGAGCCATTCCTTAAAATTTTGATTTTTAGTTTTATCAACATGGCGTGTATGTTCTACTCTGTCTAAGGACTGTTGTCAATGGTTTCATCAAAGTTAGCCAATTTTATATTTCATGTATTTGTTTACTTTAGTTGCAATTTTAATGGTGTAGTTTCTTTTTAATGGGTTTTTTTAAACTCACATTGTAATTTTGTCGGGGTCAGAACTTTAAAAGCTTCTTTCTCACATTTTAAAATGCTTAATTGAGGTGAAATTTTCTGTATACGATTGTTTTGGATGACAATATGATAATTTAACTATAATTAATAAAAATTAATTGATTAAAACTAATTGTTTACAGAACTAAATTTTACGCCAAGTTTCTCGCCAAATCCGTCGTTTAATAATTTATCATTAGCTCTATTTTTTATTACATGTAGCTGATATAATATTCAATTCAACAATTTATCATTTGCTTTAATTTTAATTACATGCAGTTCAACTGATTAACATAATGCTTAGTTGAGCTAAAAAATTTTACACGCATTTATTTTAGATGATAAATTTAATAAATGTCAAACAATAATTTAAATTATTAAAACTAATTATTGAATAAATTCAATTTGACTCAACGTTCCATTCTGCTCTTAAAAATTTAAGGCACAAAAAAAATTATCTTATGCAAAGTGTGAAATTTGGAAGGAAAACCCATTTTACAGGTGGTATTCAATTTAAGTCTGCCTGATGTATGTTATGTATTCAGTGATTGAACCTTTTTTTAACTCAAATAACAGGCAGCCTGAAACGAATGTAAAATAGATGTAAAAGAATTCAAACACGAGACTATTAGTCATAGGATACTTATTTTATTTGTGCAAAATAAAATGAAAACTTAAACATGAGCACTACAATAAATGTCGAAGCAAATGGCTCCTTCAACAAGGAAGCACACGAGTTAAAACTATTTCACAATCTTCGTACAACAGTATTCTATCAACTTTTGTTTTTACAAGTCTATTTACAGAAAGAAATTCATAAATAGATTTCAATTCGAAAGAAAATTTATAGATAATACAGCATGAAACCACACTTAGGAAAAATCAAAATGCATTTAAAAATTGTATACATTCTACACCTTTATCATTAATTAGAATATATAATCTCTACTTTATCTAAATATATTCGCATAAAATATTAGATCCATTGGCAAAATATACATAAAATTCACATAGGCAATGGAATTATATCACAATGACAATTATAATGCGGATTACATTTAATAAATCAGATGTCATAATTCTTGAATATATAAAACACACAAATTGGTTTAATATTCTACATAGGTAACATTTTCATATAATGTGGAACTGGAAAGTTTAAATTATTTACTTTTCGGTTTATCAACAATTATAATGGATATATTATATTGAAAAATGTGCGTCATTTAACAGTGGCGGCTTTCGATAGTATTGTTTCTCGATTTTCTTTATAATCCCATGTAACGTAAAGGTTTATATAATATTTACATTTTCTGAAACAAATATTTTTATCAGAATAGATTTTGAAAATCTTCAAATAATATTATAGAATTATTCATGTTTGATTTTTAGGGTCTATATATTTTGCTATGTGTCAAAACATTTTGTATTTTAATAACGACAAATCTGAAAGTTTCAAAATGGCTATTAATTTAAATTATTGTATTTATTTATTCGAAAAGAAATGAATTGCTTTTACATTTCTTCTGCTGAGCATTAAAGTCGCCAAAAATATAGGACAATCGAAGCCAATTGAATACCTTTTTATGTATTGTGCTGTATTTGTCACCAATAAGTCTGCATAGCGAAATTTGCGCCAAGCAGTAAAGTAAAATATTGTAAATTGAGAGTTAAGTTCGGTTTTAAGAAATAAAGAATATAACTAAATAAAACTTGTAAATATCTTTAGTAAATTAGTACTTTAAATTAAATTAAGAAATTAGAATTGCTTTTAAAATTTCTCATTTAAAAATTTATTTTGTTAAATATAGATTTCAAAACTCTTGAATATTAAAATCAGTTTTAATATACAAGTCATTAATACTTCTCTGTGTGAATAATTCTTCTATTTATTATTGTGCTTCTGTATAATAGTATCAGCAGATGTCATTTAATAAAAATATCATTTTAAATGAATTGAACATAATTTTACCAAATTTTTGTTCGAAACCATTTTATTTAAGTACACAATGAATTTAAAATGGGTAAATGTGCAGTAGAATAGTTATACCATATTTAATGCCTGTTGCAATAACTTAATAGCAAATTTCAAGCTATATAATAACTTAATATAAACTGATTTTAACTCTGAAATATGAATAATAAAATCGCTTTCAAATTTTGAAAGTACAAGAAACCTCAATTCTTTAATTAATTTAAAGGAAATACCTTTAATCTCTAATTAAAGTTATATTCTTTATTTCTTAAAACTGAACTTAACATAATTCTAATATTCACAGGTACTGTAGGCGTCTAAGCCGTGCGGACTTTATTAACGACACATACATAAAAGGCACTGACCGTTATCTCTTTAACGACACAAACATCAACAAAAGTACTATTTCGAATAATAATTTAATTTTAATGGTTCATTCTTGAAAACTTTCAATTCCATCGTTATTAAAACAAAAACTCTTTGTTTATATTAGTATAATTTAAAAACTGTAAATAGTCTATAATGTTGATTTTCAAAATCTATTCTGGTAAAAATACTTTATTTCGAAAATAATAGGCGTCTTTTGCGATTAACCATATGAATTATCGAAATCGTGAAAGTGCATTAAATGATACGCAACAATAATATAATGTCATATCATGAAAAT
>BMAW01107333.1:0-25419 GCA_019974015.1 Nephila pilipes
GGCTATTGTTAATATTATCTATTACATATTGGTTATTGTTCATTATTATTATTATTGCCATTATTGAAGTTGGCTGCGAAAAAACATTATTATTATTGAGACTATTGGACATTGCTACATATTATTATTACATATTAAAGAAACACATATACATTATTATTGCTACAGAGAAAACATATTATTATTGTTGGAGAACACATACACAGCTACATTATTATTGTTATTAAAAACATACATATTATTATTACAGAAACATACATACATATACAGAAAACACATACATTGGCTACATTATTATTATATGTAACAGTTATTGGTTGATAGTTATTGGCCATGGCTGTTATTGCTGAGCCATTGTTATTGAAAGAAAACACATACATTATTATTGGTTGGTTGTTGTTATAAAAACATGTATTATTGCTTTCACACACATATTATTATTGTTGTTTATTGGCTATTATTGTTGTTATTATTGTCAATACATTACTTATTACAGAAAATTGTTATTACATATTAATACACACACACACACACATGGTTGGTTGGTTGAAGGATAGAAACATATTGGCTATTACATATTGTTGCTTATTGGCTATTGACACATTATTACAGAAAACTTGGCTGCATTGCATTACTGTCATTATTGCATTATTGTTGTTCATACACACACATTGGCCACACACACAAGCAGAAACACACACACACACAAATAAGTAAACATATTGTTTATTGGCTGGCTGGCTGGTCATTGTATTGGCCAGCCCACACACACACACACAGTATTATTATTATTATGAGTGCTCACACACACACACACATAAGAAAACATGACACACAGTCATTGGCTACAGCATATTATTATTATTATTACATATTAAACATATTACAGAAACACACACATTATTGTTGGTGAAAACATACACACACACATTATTGAGAAACACACACATTGGCTGGCTGTTGTTGAAAAATTGTTGGTTGGCTGGCCACACACACACATGTTGTTCATATTATTGACAGTTACACAGAAAACACACACATTGGTTGCCATTGTTACACACATACATATTAAGTAAAACACACACACACATACTACACACACACACAAGAAAACACATTGTCAGCTGGCTGCCATTGCTACTGTTATACATACATATTAATATTACATAGAAACATACATACATATATACAGTATATATACATACATATAGTAGTAAAACATATATAATATATATTATTATATACAGAGAAACATATATATACATACAGAAATATACATTTTATTGGCATATTATTATTATTATTAAGCAGAAAACATATATACATATACAGAAAATTATACATAATATATATATATATTATTAGTTACAGAAAACATATATGCATTATATATATACATGCTATACATATATATTATGTTATTATTATTATACATACATATTATTATTATTATTGTTAAGTTATTATATTACATATTATTATTATTATGGTTATTATTATTACAGAAAACATATATGTTACACAATATATAACGCCATTTCATCCCCTCCCCGTGCATATATTATTACATGGGAGCATACATGATATAACGCCATTCTCCTGGGTATACATACAAAACGGCAAAATGGAAACATATACAATCAAAACTATCTATCAATACACCGCAAACCTTATATAAACAAGTACATTTGGTTTTATTAAAAAGTGTTAAAAACTCTATTACCTGAGAAATTATTAAATTATATATTTAAAATTGTTACTTTTACGTTGTAAATATACACATAAAATAATATATAGCCTTTACACTATTTTTAATGTTCATATATGTTTTTATATAAGACATTCTCATAATATTTACTTTTTTATTGAAAATATTATTGACTATTATTCATGACTTTTTTGTAATAAGTAGGATTGATGCAGATTTTATATTAAAGTATATGTAGCTGTTGTAGCTATAATTATCATTTTAGGTAAAAAATAAATATCTGTGTTTCAGTGTATCCAAATATCAAATAAGAGCATATAAAAAAATATGAGTAATTTCTGAAATAAGGCTTATGAAATAGAAACACATTTGATTAATTCCTATTTTTAAATTGATTCATTATAGTCTATTATGCTGATCAAAATTAAAAGAAAAAGTATTTTCCGATTGTCTTAATGTGATATGAGTGTATTCTTAAACTTATTTATTTAAGCATTTTATTTTATCCTATAAATTTATATAGAGAATTTTTTGTAATTATTGTTAATTGTGTCCTATATATATATATATATATATATATATATGTATATAGTTTTTTGAGTAGCTACATCTGGCAATGTCACTCAGAATTGGAATATATCTGAATTACTACGTTGCTGATTTAACTAAAATTGCTATACATAAGCTTAAAGAAAAACGTCTTTCTTTTTTGAATGATGGATTAAGTGACAAAATTTGTCAAGAAATTTTAAATATATTCACCTTTTCTTTAAATTTGAAATAAATATTTTCTCTGCTCCTCTAATATTATTTTAAAAAGAAGTATTGATTAACCAAATAGCAGATAATTCTTTTCGCGTTATGCAAATAAAGGAACATTTCACAATATATTTCGCTAATATAAATTCTGCTATGGCATAAAGAAGATTTGCCTTATTGGAAATATAAATAGCCAATCAAATGCGCTTATAATAATATAGCAACCATGTTTATTTTCATGATTAGTTCGTGATAAATTTATGCAATGGTAAATAAACACATAAAATGCAATTTACTTTTTAAAAGAGGCAAATATTTTTTCTTATATTATGTTTTTATTTGCGTAGCATATATGACATTTTATAAAGTAATAACAAATGATATTTTAGAGTTTAAAAATTAAGTTTGCTTATGGTCACCATAGTCTTTCCATCATCATTCTTATTGAAGATCAAGTTCTCTTAATTTCCCCTCATAATTATTAGTCACATAATACTCAAATTATCATTTCTGACACTGATAAATCTATGCAGTAATGCAATAATACAATAATTATTTATGATAGTTACATCGATTGATTTGTCTTTCTTTCCATGATTTGAAAATGTTAAAGTAATAATATTAATTCTGGCAATTTTAATTTGTTTCACTTTTTTAATTAAATATGTAATAAAACGTGGTTAATCCCCATTCAATTTATCGCTTACGTATTTGGTTCAAATAGATTATAAAAATATAAAACAACATGTTTATATGCATATAAATGGTACAAGCAGAAGTGAGGAGCCCGTAAAAGAGAAAGTGTAAATAAGAGTTTTTATAAATAGCAAATTTTTATGATAAAAACTAAGTAGCAAAATTGGAAATTGGATTATAATTTACCAGGAAATTGATTGGTGATTAATCTGAAGTTCATTAAAATCACAAAGAAACATATCTATGCAAAATGATAAGAAATTAATATCTGTAAAAATAATAATGTAATACATAAAGAGAACAGAATTAAAAATACTATAAATATTTCAAAAATACTTTAATACGATTGAGTAAACAACAGATCTAACAAGCTATAGAATACAAGTAAAATTAATACCCGCATAGCATAATCAACATACATTTGAACATGATACTTTGAATCCAAAGTCCCTTGCTTTCGTCCAAATTATAACATTATATGAAAAGATATAGATTAATTAAAGATTTTACTAATTAGTGTTATTTTACAAATGTCTTGAAATACTGATAATTATATTTTTAATGACTGGCTTACTCAATGCATTACTTGTTCTGAATAGTTTTACCTCAAGAAAGCATCACACAATTTATTCTCCATTATTAATGACTGTCTGAATTGCTCTTATTAGAAACTGAAAGATATACATAGGTTTGAGTGGATGAAGTTTCTAAAATTTCTGGTGAACATCCTCAGGCAAACCTCACGGAATCAGAAGATCACTATTCTTAATGAGAATGTTTTGGAAATGCCTGAATATAGCACTTATCTGTCTGTATTATTATTTATTCAATGTTTTGACCTGTGGCACTGAATATTAGAATTTTAGATAGTAATAATCTAGTAAAGTGAAATTCTTCCTGTTGTTTCTTATTCTTCTTCGAAGTCTTCACATGATTTAAATGTTCTTTTACATTAATACCATTCATAGAGAGTTTCTGATTTTACATTTTCCCCGAAATATTTTGCAATATTTTGAAACTTAAATGTTTAAGTTTGAATATTGCATTTCTATAGTATTACATTCGAATAATTTATATAACGATCTGTGTCATAAATAAGTTGCTTTTAGACTTAAAGCTGAGTTTCTAAATTTGGATATTGTATTTTTAAATTATCTTGTTTAAATATATTAGATGCATATATGAATCGATATAACTCAAATTTATAAGGTAATCTTCCTTTCCTGAAAAATACATTTTAAACTAGGAATTAGTCTTTGTAAAATCAGTAAAAAAAAAGTATTAAAATTAAATAAATTAAAAAATTCATAACACGGGTAAATTAGGATTGTACTAATATGATATATCGAAGACGTAATGAGCGTGCATTGATCACTGAAAATTGCTGCTTTGAAAATATTCCAGAATTTATTTATAATTTGATGAAGAAATTTTACATTTAACTTTCAAATACTGATTCGTAATAACATAAATTTTTATTTAAAAGAATTTTTTTCAAAATTACCCTAGGTATATTACACGTCATAGAAGGAATTAAATTATGACATAAAAAAAATGGTGTATTATTTATATTCAGTTACAGATACCATCTCGAGATTATTTTTCAATCCATTTCCATGCCTAAATATGTTCTATTTCTTATTTCAGCTGGTAATTTATCTTTTTTCTCAATAAATATAAGAGCTACACTACAAGAAACACATAAAAGAATAAAAACCTACCATAAATTTCGTCGATGCGAGGAGTTGCTATAAAAATGACAAACTGCAAGTAGAAAATTTCCCCCATTCCTTAAATGGGCGTGGCGAATAACATAAAAATATGAAATAACATCATCGATAATCGGAAAACTGCAATTGATATTTTTTGGAGGAGGTATAAAGCGATTCTTTACAGCTTGAGCGAGAACTGGAACTGAGACGTACTCTACTTGATTTAGGTCATACGCCAAAATAAATAATAAGTTCAGATGAAAAATTGTTTTTGACGCGAAGTATATGGCAATTTTTTTCGGATAAATCAACACTAAAATTATAAATTTAGTGTTTATTGTAGATTAGGCACATAATAAAATATCGCATTGATTATTTGTTGTGATAAAAATAGCGCTAGAATTACTCATATCATAATGGAGTTTTATTATACTTGAATTTAGAATAAATTTGATTTAGAGATGAATTAATCTATGATGACTAAAATATATATTACTAAGCAGATATTTCTTATCATTATAAATGTAATTAACACTGAATATACATGTTTAAATTGTATTTTAGACAGCTTAATATTATTTATGTAAACCAAATATAGATTAAATAGAGTGTTTTAAAATAATTGTTTTACATTTTTACCTTGGGCTCTTTACAATATTA
This sequence comes from Nephila pilipes, assembly GCA_019974015.1. NCBI lineage: Eukaryota > Metazoa > Arthropoda > Arachnida > Araneae > Nephilidae > Nephila > Nephila pilipes. The sequence continues at coordinate 5,536 of BMAW01107333.1, forward strand.
TTAATTAATTATTTTAACTAAAATATAAAATTTAACTGACAGACAAATTTAAATAACAGAAAAAAAAATATTTTTGAAATTCGAGAACAAAAACGTATTAGATTATTATTTACATTAATGTAGTAAATATAAACTATTTACTTAAGAATGTTTAATAAAACAGATGCTTTAAACGTCATTATAAAGAATGTCTCACAACTTAATATTATATATACATAAAAAAACTGAATTTAAATTTATCGTTAAGAAATCGAAACTATATTAAATTATTAATAACTATACATTCTAACACAGAAAAGGTTTTAATATTCTTTTCACGAATGATTAAATATACTGTATTCGTATGAACTATTCATTTGAAACACTCGTATAAAACAATATTCAGTATTACTTTTATTTTTTTAACAGGTCTGAATGTTAAATAATTTAATTATATAAAGTAGAATCTCTCTCTCTCTCTCTCTCTCTCCCTCTCTCTCTCTCTCTGTATATATATATATACATATATATATATATATATATTAGGGATAGCTCGATATAAGATTATTTTTAAAGTCGTAGATTAAATAAGGTTTATAAGATAGCAACTGGTTGAGGTTGGTATCTTATCTCTTTATATCTGCAAACAAACACGCGAGAAGCTTCGAAAATGATTCCAGGTACTGTAACATACCCACAAAATATCATAAGAAAACTTATGTGAAATTTTATTTGCATCTTCTGCGGGAATTAGTTTCTTAAAACATCGATTCGCATCTCTTTACAAATTTCTTATTAATCTAGTACAAATATAATATCAAGATTTTTTTTTTATTTGAAGTACCATGAATAATATTTTTAAGACAGGAATAAAAACAAATACAAACTCTATCTCTCCATTATTTAACTTTTGCTATATCAAAAAGTCCTAAAGCCTATTCATGAAGTATTTCATTCCTATTTTGAATACGTAGTTTCCGATAATATTTCATAAAATTTATTATTAGGTTATCTATAATAATTATTTTGGTAAGACAAAGACATTTGCATATTTTAAACACCTATAATAGTTTTCTGAAAGGTTTTTCTTTTAATTGAATTTTGATAAGTTTAGCACATTTTATTATTATTTTTAAATATATTGGAATCATTGATCAGTTTTTCCTTAAATTCAGAGAGGATTGCTTTTTCAGAAACGTGGAAGGAATACATAAGAAAGAATAGATATTGGCTCTTATCATTCATGCAATATTTCAGAGCTTTCAGCTTTGTAGCATTTTCCAAGTTATCAGAAGCGAAGGTTTATACATTTAAAAAAAAGTATTACACTCATTTGTAACATTTGTAATTATTTATCTTTATTTTGAATAGTGTTACTTAATTGATACATACATGTTAAAACATTGCATCATAGTAACATTTATGACAGTGTTTCCTTTAGGATCCGATAATTCCTTTCCCTTGAAAGTCTCAGAGATTAAAGTGATTGTCAAAATTTCGATTACGAAACTTTAAAACATATATTTACCAGATTCATTTAAAAAAAAACATTTTCGAATTAGCAGGAAACAAAAATAATTATTGAATATTATAAAATATATAAAAATAATAATCAATATCTTCATGTGTGCGAGTGCAATTTGTAGTTTTAAATCATGGTGCCGATGTGCTGTAAAATCTAGTTGTATCAGAAGTCAGAAAGAATGAAGGAAAATTAAAAACATTTAATTTTCTTCTTCCCTTTATACCCGTAAATCTTCCTAAATGTATATTAAACTAGTTTTAACATGATAGTATATATGTAGAATTTTCAGATTAAAAAATGCAATTTTACATTCAGTATATCTAAATTTAGACAATCAAAACTTTGCTTTGTTGTACTTTTCATTATAAATTTATGAATGCAGATGTTATTTTAGAAAACTAAACGAAACACAAAATACAGAAGATATTACAGAAAAGTACGGATAAAACTCAAATATTTAAAAATGAACATTCTGAAACTAACCAACTTTTGTCTGAAATTATTTTACTATTAGAGAGACGATTCAAAAAATGGCAAATTTAAACATACTCTACATTTAATTTATGCAAAGGGTAGCAAGACTCATAGCTTATAGAATTATAAGGTTATATACATCTGATTCGTCAAACCAGAAATATTCATTTAAAGTATTATTCATATATATATATATATATATATATATATTTCTGTATAAAAATATCAAATGGAAAAATAGATGCTTTAATTATACCTTTCATTATGCAAAAGTAGAGATTTCTTGTAATAAATAACTCACAATTTAAATAATTGTCCCTTTGTTGTTCAATATGAATCTCCAAATATATGAAGCTCTATTTTCATTTAAAGCGATAAACATGCATTTCATATTTAAAAAGTTCAATAATTAAAAATGCATGAAAATTCTTCTTAAAAAAATAAATTATTCAATCCTTACATTTAAAGTGAAACAATTTTTGATGAAATCAATAGTTATTGCAATTCTCAAAACTTGATTATCTCGGTTATTCATGAAATAGTAAAAACACCTATCTGTTCTCCCCTGATATAACTAGAATCGCACTAGTTTTAAAAATATTAATTTCATTTTAATTTTATTCATATATTATTTCAAACAGCTGTGATTACTTGAAGTAAGCTATATTTTGCTATTTTTATTATAAAGGTTATCAATAGCAAGTCTAAATTTTTCTAAACATGTTTCGTGTAAATCACTAGATAATAACGCATATTAATAAAGTGACAAGTATTCTAAGTAATTCCTTTAAGATACCATGACATGATGTATTATGGCTTCATATCAACTCAGTTGTTATTTCAGAACCTCGTATAACTTTACTGTAATTTATCTGAGAGATTTCAATGTTATGCTTATCCATCTATCATCATTATCCTAACATTTGTAGAAATGCACCTGTCTTTCCAGTTCTCTTATATGCTTTCCTCAGTTTTTGTAGACTCTTCATTCGTATAGTTTCGACAGATAATCCATTAAGAAGCGTTAAACCACTTGAATTATAGACCATGGTCTGTCATGTACGCTTCCAAAAAATAGCAAGTATTCAAGTATATCCTTGAAGCTTAAATACCCGCGCGTAAAATGTCAGAATATCCAGAAACCCAAGTGACAAATGACTGTAAGCCGAACAACCTACGTTTACAAGAAATGAGAGTAGAGTGTAGGAAAAAAAGTCGCATAATCCTACCTCACTTAAGCCCTCACAGCAAATAGAACGTCTACCATAAGCTTACGAAACGATGAAGATGAAAACGATACGCACGATCGATTAAGTCGGCTGCAGCGTTACTGGACACGATCCAATCTTCTTACACTCCGTAGATCAAGGCAAGATAAGCTCATACCGAAGGATTTTGTCGTTCCAACCGGAAACATTTGATGAAGTAACCAAGGGAATTTAGTTATTTCCAGGCCGGCCAATGAGATTCGCTAAGTTAACTTATTTGTATGACATTATCGAGTTGATCAACGAGATTTTGCGTTATCGGACCGAGGGTAAATGTGATAAATAATATTGGAATACAGTTGAGCAACTATTTATGTTGCGAGTAAATCATTCATTTGTAAATTAACTGTAACGAATAATAACATTATTTATCAAATTAGCTACATATACATGCTTCGATTTCTAGACAAACCAATGGAATGAATGAACACAACATTCTTATCGGGCATAAGCCGAGTGCTTAGTTTAAATGTTAACAATGCAAGTAACTATATTATTGATGCATTTATCTAGTATTTATAAAAAAGCAATTAAATTAAGATGCGAGTTCAAATAATCACGTAAATAACTACGCTCAAATGAAAACTTATTAAAAATATCTAAGTATACTTTAGTTTTTTAACTTTGAATTTGACATTGGTGACCTAAAATAATATATTTACAATCAATGACAATAATTTTATTCAATGTTTATGTATTAAAATTAAAAAAAACTATCTCAGCAAAAGCATTGTATCAAATTTGTATGTTTACAATTCATAAAAAGCTAAAATAAACAATTAAATTCCAATTTTATTTGAAAAAGTTTATTCACTACATTAAATTAGCACATTCTTCTTTGAGAAATTGGTATATTATATTCGAAATAATCTTTTTATAACAGTAATTTTATGGTAAATTGTTAATCATTTGTATTTATTTCTAAGACGTTTTGCAATTTTTAATTTCACTGTTAAATAATGGTTTTAAATATTCTACACATAGTGTTTTTTTCTGTTTCAACGCATCACTTGTCCGAGTAGGGAAGTAGAAGATTACGTCCTAACAATAGATGTAAAAAATTTTAAGTTTTTTAATGCTTAAAAATAGTAATATTATTAAAAATTGAAAAGATACTGAGCATTCTAGAATTAATTATTGAACAAAAAGATTATTTATTTTTATTTACAATTTCATCTGAGGATTAAACTAAATTATTTTTGTTTCATATGCAGTTTCAATTCTATATTCTCATAACGAATTATTTATTGTTAAAAGTTAAATTTTTGTACAACACGCTATTTATAATACTACAAAAACAAACAAATCACCATTTAGATCCAGACAAATTTAAAAAAAAAAACTCTTAGAAATATACATTTAATCATATAAAAATACAATTCCCTTTTACACAAAAGGTGAGACATAAGTATTACACATTAAATTAAAAGATATATTACTTATTTATTTATATTTAGAGTAATAGTTATAAATATGATAAAATATTTATAGAAGTTTAGATAGCTCATCAAGGGTGAAAGTTTCTCATTGCTCAAACAGTCATCATTATGAAAATAATAATATTTCTAGCTTATTAGCGAAGCATTTATGTATAATTTATACTTCCACTTTTGATATACAAAGTGATTTTGCGGACATTAAGAAGACTCACCGTACCTTATTGTACTCCCTATTTTTAAGGAATGAAACATTTTGTTTTGAATAACTATTGAAAAGAGTAATAAAAAAAGGCCCCTGATTTATTTTACGATGTTTCAGTTTAATGTGTCCTATAATTTCTTAACATAGAAGTGCATACGTTCAATAAAATACAGTTTATTAAGAAAAACCTTAGATTATCCTGGACAATTTAGAATAAGAGCTTACCGAATCATGATAATATTGTAATGATTATTTATAATTATGTAACACTCAATAAAACACTTTGCAGATATAAAGTAAAACATTATTAACTCCTTATAAATATCGTTTGGAACCTTATAAATCATTTTACATAAATTATTTTCTAAGGGGATGCAAAAACAATTTATCATTCAGATATACAGTGAAGAAATTGATAAAAATGAAAATATGAATAATTTGTGCAAGCTTATAGTAACATATAATGGAAAAAAATTCAATGAATTGTCTTAGGAGCGCAACTTAAAATGCACCAGGGTTAAAAATAGGAAGGGTACAAGCAATGGAAAATGGAACAGGTGTAACTCACAATAGTATATGAACATTTTATTTTATAACAAAACCATGAATGTGGCACACTTCATGTCCTAAAATATTGTTGAAATAATTTTTTCCAGCCGATAAGACCATCTTCATATCTTTTGGAGTAGATTCACAGAAAACAATTTACTGTTTTTATTATTTCTTGGCTTCTAGTGCATAATGATGAATTCAGATATAATCGATGGTCACAATTCAACGCAAAATGAAGACGACTCGACTCAGCCTGAATTAAAATTAATCAAAGAATTAGTGTCACACTTGTTTTAGATTTGTTTAACTGATAGTAATAAACAATAGAAACACCATCTTTCTTTTGCAGTGTCATTTGTCTTTAAACACAGCAACCTTTTGAATCACTTTCATATTCAGTCAGGATAAAAATTCTGTTCTAGTAGGAAGACTTTTTGAAAAGCTAATGTTATCAATTAGACTAGCGTCAGATCGTTACGAATATTTGTATCAAACATGTATACAAAAGTTCATGTTTTCCATTTTTACACAATTTATTCACCTACATATGCAAACGAAGCGTACGTCGAATGTAAATGGGAAAAGTAATGGATAAGTTGATTCTAATAACGCAAAGAATAATGTTATCTAAAAAATATTCCCTTTATATGGCCATTTCAAGCGAATCTACAGATACGTTCAAAGTTTAAAATATCAACAATTGTTCATAGGGGTAGCTGTCTGGAATCGCTTAACTTTTTTCATCACTTTATCGTTTGTTGCCGCTTCAACAAAATGGAAATAATATTAGTAAAAATATTGATAACTAATAGCGTACTGCTCGCTACAGTTAGCATGTTGATCACTATATAAAGAATAGCGATTAAGGGTTTTAACATATCAGAGCCTTCATTCAAAATATCTTCATTTTACGATAAATGTTAAAAATTATTTCACATCCTATGAACTAATTCATAAGCACATATGATCAACTAAAGAAATAATATTTTTGCAGAATTTTTTTAATAATCAATTCGGCTTTCTTACTGTTAGAAACTTTCTCTCCAATACCTGATTTTCCCTAAAGATCCCAGTTCAACCAAAATGAAATAAGTCTTTTATTATAAAGTTAACCTTAAATGAATAATAAAAGTATAAAATATTTATCAAACACGAATTCATATGAAATCATGCACAAGAAATGACTAATCTCTATTAATTTTGTGGTTTATCTGGCGTAGGGGAAGATGTCTTGTTTTCTCAGTGGATTACCTTCTGAAGAAATTTATCTTTCTCGTTAGCTGATGACAAATACTGGGAATAATGATGAACAGAATCTGGAATGCTTAGATAAGAACGATGAGCAAATATCGTTGAGATGTGTTTCTTTCTTCTTAAGAGCAATAGTAATCTTCTCGAAGTACAGCTTTTAATTGATTTCCTTTTCATTTTTTCATTAGTTATCGTTCGTTAAAAAGGGATATAAATAGCATATCCGGCCTTTATTGACGTGAACTGCTTTTAAATACATACATTTTTATTAACATCTTTATCTTTCCATTTTTCTTGTCTTATTAAGATATGAAAGATTTCTTCAAGTATTTTAATGAAGTCTGAAAAGGAAATCTTTTTGAAAGTTGTATTTTCTAAAAAAGGATTTTAAGTTATATATGTATACATTTCTGATTTACTATTATGAACATTACATTTATTTATATTTTCATTCACTTAAAATATAATTTTTAATTAAGAATTTTGTAAAGCACCATAATGGTAACGGTTTGTTAAGGACAGTATAAAGAAATAAAAAAAAATTCTTAACCCATAAACAAATTTAATATTTATCTGTATCATTGAAGAGGGGAAATTAAGGAAGAGTTTAATTAAACTTATTATAAATAAAAATAATTAAACGCATTATAAATAAGAATAACTTTGAAAAAAAATTACTTTTTTACAGTATTTAAGCATATTATAATAATTTTAAATTAATGTAAAAATATTTTCAATGGATATTCTAATAATTTTGAACAATAATGATCGTTAAGGGTTTTTATATTTACTAATTAGGATCTCAAAAATGAAGAATAATAAAAAAACACTATATGTATACATTAATACAATTTATTAATTAACCACTTTGATTGTTTTATTTAAAAATAATGTCTTTAAATTATATAAGTATTTTAAAGTAGTCTATTAAATTACAACATAATTCATTAAGGAGATTCGGTACTCCAAAAATAATCGAAATATTGATTTTTTTAATTTTTACTTAGAAATATTCTCTGAATTATTATCTTTCGATTGATGTATTACTTTAGTATGTATGAGCACGAGTAGGTTAAAAAATATGAAATAGAAAAATGTAAACAAAAAAAATGTGTGACTTGACCGCGCCCCTTTTTTAGAGATATCAGTAATTTTATGTTATTTTTTTTATCAATACTTTTCTAAAATTAATTTTATTTCGTTTTAATCATTACTGTAACATATTAGCGTTCTTTTTTTGTGACTACAACTTTCATTACAAGTGATTTGTTGCTGAAATTTCATGTTTTGATTGTAGTGTGGATAGCGAACTAATTATAAACACGTTTTATATTGAGGAAAAAAAAATTGACGTTTTATATTGAAAAAAAAAAAAAAAAAAAAAAAAAAAATTTTGTTATTGTTTCTGTTGAAGTTTTTGTTGCTTATTTTTTTTTTTTTTTGAGAATTGAAAATAAAAATGCCTCGCGTAAAATGGCGTTGTCATTCAAAGCAAATGTACAGTAAACGTTGGTGTAGTGATGCTGATAATAAAGCTAATTCTACATGAGAAAAATTTGCTGTTCCTACTGTCCGAATTGAACAGTTATTAAATGTTGAAAAGACTGCTTGTTCTGATACTGGAAATTTATTTGTATTCTTTCTATAATCCAATAAACTGTTTGACATTTATTGACATATTTTATTAATATACAAATAATTTTGGTAGAAAGGACAGATGTTGCATAGCTCAGTTAGTGATGTGTTAATACAGAATCAAAAGTCAAAAAATGAAATGTGAATGCTGAAAGGAAATTTGAAAAAAGCGAGAAGGTGAAACTTGAAATTATACTGAATTTTCTAGTAAGTACAAAAGGGAAACGTAATCAATAACAATTAATATTTAATTCCTATATTTGAGTAGTATTATACTATAAATAAAAAGCCGCTATACAACATATTAATCACATTACAACTGCAGTGCTAAGGAAGTAAAAAAGTAATAATATTAATGCAATGTCTCTATGCATGTAAATTTTTTACTTTTAGTGATGATTTTGTCTCTTTTAACTTCTTATGGAATATTTAAGGAATTGTCTTTTATGGAATACGTCGAGGAGCTTGAATATATTTTTATTTCAACAATAAAGAGTATTTTTCATAATCTCTTAAAATATCACATGTGAAGCAATTCTCTTCCTTATCTTATCTTGTTTTTCCATGCTGCGAAATGTGTTATAATTTTAATTGCGACGAAATGTGTTATAAATTTAATTAAAATTTTAGATAATACAAATTATTTAATTAAGTGTGTACTAGATTCAACTTTTTTTAATCGATGAGTATTAAAATTTCTGTGAAAGCTATTACTTTCCCTCAAATATTTCAAAATAACGCATTTTTGTATTCTATCTAAATCTAACGAGAAAACGAATCGCAATTTATAATGAAATGCAGTGTGTTCGAAATATTTTCAAAAGAAATCTAGCACTTTTATATCAAATGATTATATTAGTTATATGTGATAAGAAAGTAAAACTCCATTATTGAGGAAATTAACTTCACATGTCATTACAATAATTTCTCTATTTATGTAGATAAATACTTATTTTTAAAAAATAGAACAAAGTTTCTTCAATTTTCTTACCCCACATCTTATAATACATTTACAAAACTATACATTAAGTGCATTCTAAATTCATACATATGAAACTTAAGAAGTCATACTTATAAGTGAAGTGGCAAAATAACTGTCAATGGAAACTCTTAAAGCGCCAATTATATTAAATTTGAATTCAGAAAACGAAGTTCAATAGATTAAAATAAAATGCTATGTTTTCAGTTTAGAAACTACAATTGAATAAAGTTACAGTCAAACACCAAATTTTGTATGAATATTATCATATTACACTTATGAATCTAGTATTTTTATTTATTTCAGAATTACAGCTTTAACGAAAAGTTCCTGTCCAACAGAGTTAGAAAGTATTCAAGACAATCAAACTGTATACACAATATTTGTCTACGTAAAAATAGTAAGAGTTGAAAATTAATTCTGGTACATTCAAAATATATGTTGTTTGAAAACGGATACATATTCTGAAGGATTAAGAGATTTAGCTTTGAGTGTGTTTGATGCGAATTTCATTCTGTTTACTTGGTTAATCCATGAAAGCAACTAACTCGGTTTTGAATAGAAAAGTCCTAATAATGACAGAAATAGTTTCCTGAAATAAACTACAAGAAAGCATCCGAATATGATGACATATTATTAGGTTACGTTAAAGTATATCACCTTTTATACAAAGTTCATGTATAATGAGACTTTGTGCGACTATATTAATCTTTTTGATATTAGTGTAAACCACATATGCCTATATTTTATGTCAATTTATATTGATCTTTATCTGTATATGTCTAGCGTTTTATTTATGCACATACAAAAAATTAATATGTATAAGTATTAATTATACTCATACAAAAAATAATAAGCATTAAAATTCTATTTAAATACCGTTTAAAAATTATATATTTAAAAATATATTAAAATAATATTGTATTGAAAAAGCTAAATCACTCTGAAAAATAAATGCAGTAAAAGTCATTTAATTTCTGTAAGTAAATGGCACATAATGTTTAAAATACATGCTACGGAAAAATTAAATTTCAATTTCAACTCTTTTTAATCAAAAAAAAATTAAAATCTCTAAAGGTATGTAAATTAATTTAGTATTATTAATTTTAAAATGACGTATTCTAATACCATATTTATATTAGAAAAAAAATCAATGAAAAAGAAATATGTATATATATAAATTATTAATAAGTTCAAATCTTAATTCTTTATAAGAAACTAAATTAAATATCAGTTAGAAAATTATTTCTTTTCTATAAATTATAAATTTAATTTTGGCTATTTTTTTATAAATTTTCCATTTTAGGGAGATTCGCTAATAATTTAGCTTTAAACCTTTATGTAGATGTACAGTTTTTAATATAATAAAAAAACTCGCAATTATTACTTCAGTATGATGTTCCTTATGTCTGATACGTCTTATATGTCTAATAAAATCAGCCAATATTTTACAAATGATTTATAAGAAATAGTTTCCTTTTTGAAATGATTTTTCAAGAGAAAATTTTTGGAAAATGAAATTACATTAAAACGAAAAATCAAATAATGAAATAGGTAAAATAAATTACAAGAAACAATTCATGAAAGCCGTCACTCGTCGTAAAATTATATAAGGTGTTTTATTCTAAATACATTCATAAGGACACTTGATAGCTCAGTGTGATATGTTTCAAAATATGAAACGAGAAAATGAAATCAATACGTTACACCGAGATAATATTAATCATTCTTGAATTATAATTAAAAGTTTTTAGTGCATTTATATCATCGAGTGCTTGTGTTATGATAGAACAAACTCAGTGATGATCTGAAACGCAGTAAGCAAGGGATTTAAGTCTATAGCTAGAAGAAATGATTTGATTTCAACAAATAATATGTGTAATATAAACAGATTATGAATACAAATATAAATTCCGTACTAGAATTGTACATTAGATAAGAAATCTATTCATAGAATTTTTTGAAGAAAAAGGATCTTTAATTTATAGATATTGATAAATGCATGAGTAAAAATTTAACAAATTAAAACTTTTCAAATTATCTTTCCATTTATTTTAAATATATTACGTTATGAGTCTGTTGCAAGAAATCAGAGGGGAGTGCATAGATTTTATGGTATCTGAATGTAAAGAAAATGAAACAAATTTAGATCAATACGTTATAAAATTTAAAAAAACACTCAAAACAAGGGATTTTCAGATAAATTACATTCTAAATTTCATTTATCTTGTTATATCGGGGGAATTTAAAAATAAAAGTGGCCTTGTATCTCATAAATTTACATATCGCTGAATGTTCTTTGTTCACAAAACTCTAAGCGACTTCAATCAAAGTTCACTTTTTAATACAATTGAAAAAGAGAAACGAACAAATTGAGACCTAGAACATCTTCACTTTTTTACTATGATGGTTTTTCACACTAAGCTGATATACGCTGAATGTAGTTTATCAAAATGTTTATATCCGTTGAGTTTAGCCTATTTTCGTTGAACACTGTAAAACCTTTTCACTTTTATCTTCTGTATCTCTGAATGAATAAAGTCTTTTTATGTGTATCACTTGGTGCGCGAAATCGTGGATTCCAGCTCAACAAAACTCTTGCTTCATCTTCAAGGCACTAGACAATATCCAGTCAAACAGACTTCAGCCTTATTTGCAGTTGACTTCGCACACAAAGGCTTTATTGCTTTCTCCAGAGTATTTGTGTCCCAATTTCTTTTCAGAACTTTCAGGTAGGATTTTCGCGTCTCGAGTTATCGAGGGGGGATTCTTCCTAGAAGAAAAAAAAAATTTCTTCAGATAAACAAATAAAAAAATTCTGAAAAAGTTTGAAGTAAGAAATGCTGGCACCTAATAAGCAAAGAAAAAAAATTTAACCGAAAGCAAGTTAAAAAAAAGGTGTGTAAGGAGTTTTGTCTTTATTGTCTAGTATAATGCTTTGTTGCACGCTAGATGCACTTAAAATCTTACAAAGAGAAGTAATGCACACAAATTAATATTGTTAACTAAATTCTTGATCGGTGCAAAGATTATTTATGTGCAGTTTTTTCTTATTTTTAATTATAAAAAAATATTTTTAATTAAGTGATGATTCAGTTTGTTCCCCGAGTGATAATAACTCCTATTATTGAAGATATTAAAAATAATCATGAATTTCAAACATTACCGATATTTTAGATTTTATGAAATCACGAACATATATCAATAAAACTATACAAAAACACTGAGTTATTTTTCGTCCGTATCATTACTCACACTGAATAATTTGCTATTAAAGTTGTGGGTAGAATAAGAATTTGTGTTGGATAGAATTTGTGGGTAGAATAAAAGTAACATTAACTCAAGTATGGTTAATTAAAATAAATAATATTTCATCATACTTGTAAAAAAAAAATTGTTAGTTGTAGTATTTATAAGTCTACTTATTACAAAGAATTATAAATTATTCTATTCATATGCAAATGCTAATTTATAATGTCTTGTGTATTAATATGTTACATAACTCCACTGCTGTTAAATTAAAGTAATAATATCATTATAATAGTATAGGTTTATATTTGTAAATCACCTTTATTGCTAAATATGCATTATTAGTCACAAGGGAGAAATTACATGGCAGGCATTAACACTCGAATGACCCGAGGGGATATCTTGACCATAAAACTAACTTTAAGAAGCGATTATTTTTAAAACGTTTATGTTAGTCTACTGAAATTTCATTAATTTATCACATTTTGGGGATTTTTAAATAGGTTTTTTTTTCAATATTTTATTACAAGCTTATAAATTAATGCTCTACTTAGCACGCCTAAAGCGGTAAAAAAACTGCCATAGAGATTGATTCATTTACTATTGAAATACCCATATTTACTAGTATCTCTTTGGATATTTTTCTCATTCTGTTCACACATGCACTTATTTGCGTGACCACAGCAAGTGAATGTCAATGAATAACATTATTTCTAACACTGACAATCGAACATTTTTGACAGCTATTTTTTAAAGACCTCGCGCTAAAGAATTGAATATTGATAAGTGTTATCTTTTAGTGTCCACTTAATTGTAGTTATGATGAAAATTGCGATTCAGTTATCAAAATTATTTCTAAAAGTGAAATTCATAGGCAAATTTCTGGTACTTCAGAAAAATGGATGAGGAAAATTCCAGGCAACATTTGTTAGCTCTTCAGATAATCTACATGCTGCACTAGAAATTCAATAGCAATTTTTTGATGAAACTTCTAATCCATCTTAGAGAAATGTCGCAGGGAATATATTGACAGATTGAACACACCCTACTGCATGAGCTGAGAGATATATTGGAGAAAAGGAAGCACTCCTTTGGCGTTTGTTGTTTCTCATTCCATATTGAGGCATATTAAAAAATGCGAGATTGAAGATGCTTTCCTCCAGAATTAATTGGATTCATAGGACATTTCTTTGGAAGAAATGCATGCTTTCATTACATTTAATTTATGCAAGAGGCACAAATTGCAATTCTAGATTTGAACAACTTATACTGAAAATAGTGGGGTTCTCCAGTACTCAGCGAAATGATTGTAAAAAATTTCAAAGAAATTTTACAGTTCCTGTGATTTGGGGATAATACGACTCTTTAATAGTTAAAATTTACTTTTAAGGGAACAAAAGTGTACATCTTTGTGAATATGTCATTATAAAACTAAGGGACCCATTACCGTATGAGGCAAGAAATGTCACAACGGCTTATGGATTTATATCTCAGAAACTTATACAAATTTTTCTGGCAAAATGAATTGTTGTCGGTACAGTGCATCTAAATTGGAGAAAGCTGAAAATAATTTACAAAAATACAACTCCAAAGCAAGTGCTATCAGAAGATACATTGAACATTCAAAATAACTGTTGATATTTACTTTGAAAACAAACAAATATGATTACATTTAGATCAGTTTGCAGGGCAGCATTAAGACAGCTTATAATCTCAAAAGCTTCTAAAAAAACGGTAAAATTTTCAGACTTCATAAAGTGTGGAATGGAAGTACTTAATCAAATGAGCAGATAGTGCGTGATGCTATCAGTTTCAAAGAGCCTGTTTACATTTTTTTTATTATGTTCTTAGTACTTTAACGATAAACTACTTGATTATATTTTTTCTCATCTTTGATTTCTTAAAGATCCTTTATTGGAAATTTATTAACAAACTGAGAGTATCAGAGTGTTTTTAAAGAAGAGATTTACATTCCTTTCTAGTATTTCAAAACCACAAATAATCAATGTAGTAAATACTCGTGATTCTAAAACAAACTGAAGTGTATACAAACTCAAATACTTAATCCATTTCAGGAAAATATCACAACAATGAAGTACAGAACACTTCACAAATAATGTGTTAAAAACTGCAGTGAGAAAGAAATGATCAAGAAGAAAACAATTTTTGTTTATTTCTGAAAACTAAAGTATTTTTTCTTATTCAACACAAAACTTTACTATTAAAGTGTTGCATACGCTTCAAATTAATTAAAACATTTTTATAATAATATTTGTGTTAAAAATCAAACGTTTATTCTGGATTTCTTATTATATTCTAAATAACCGTTAAATGGTCTTCTTAGGTAATTCAAAATATATGTTATAACGATAAATATATATGTTATATAAATATATATAAGTTTCACCATAAAATCTAAGTATTTTTAACTGATATGACCACAAAATATTCGTTTATTGAGAAACTAATGCCTGTCAATAAATTTAAACAAGTAGTGCCTATTTTATGTAACACACTCATATATTGCAAACTAATGGAATCTACTTTAGTACGGTAATATTTTACACAAGTACATTAATAATTCATGTTGTCGAAAACAAGATCCGGGATGCGGAAACATAAAACATTTAAAATGAGGGATCTAAACTGTATTTATTGGAAATTGGTGATTCAATGTCTTAAGGGAAATGACTGTATTTTTGACATGTATTGAATATTCCTTACCATTCACTACTCGCGAATTGGATATACTTACAATCGTGCCAACTTTTTCGATATTTATATTTAAGCAAATCGATCGTTTTGATACTGAGAATACAAAACAGAATTTCGTGATATTCTAAAATTCACGACATATATCAAGACTGAAATCGAAAAAAAGCATATATCAATGTGTACTATTTATCAGAACATATAAGGAAATATTGCAAATGTTCTTTATATTCAGATGGATATGATTACAATCGTTAGTATTATGGTTGGTTGAAAAAACGGTTAATGTTTTGAAAACAAAATGCATTTTGTGAAATATATATGAAGACTTTAAAAGTGCATGAAATAGTACAGTAAATACATCAAACAAAAAGATAAAATACGCAAATGAAAAAAATTGTTTTCATGAAAATAATACTTGAAAATACAGGTTTGTTAAAAAGAGTACATGAAAAATGAAAATTAGTGACTTTTATAAATAGGAAAGAACAAATAAACCTAAATGTTAAAGCTGAGTTTCAGGAAATTATTATATTAATATTAAGAAAACTATAAATTAAAAAAAAGATAAAATTGCAATAAAAATTTACATTGTATTATCAAAGTTTATGTTCAAAAGTAAAGTTTTCTTATAATTATCTTATATATATATAACGTGTGTGTGTGGAAAAAAAAATCATAATAAATGTTGTAACAATCTTTAGAACTTTAAGTTGGATTATTGTAGAATTATTGGCCTAACGATATCCAACAACAAAATATATTATTAAAAGATAGTAATGAGATAAAAAATATCTATTAAAAAAATTCTGAGATTTAAATCCAAAAAAAAAAAAAAATTAAAAAGAAAAGCACAAATGACCAAAGTAAATCTTTAGGAACCAAAATTATAAAAACTTCAAAAAACTCAAACTTTTTCAAGTATAACACTCCGCTTGTATTAAAATTACATACATAGAAAATAAAGCAGCAAATACAAACTTAGAAATTTACACAAAAGAAACAAATTAAATTTTGATAAAGGATTCAGAGAAATATAAATAGCCTAGAATGCTTTATTTCAAGGCATGCAGGCAATTACTTTAAATAGGAATAAGAGGAATCAAAAAACTCTTGTAGCGAAACTCCAATTTATGTCACTACGTTTAGAAAAACAATTTTTAAGCGTTACCAAAACACCAACACAAAGCTGTTCAAAGAACAATTTTTAAGCTTTGCAAAAATTTAACTCTACAAAGACCAGTCAGAAGTCAGAGGCTAGCACAACATACTTGGGATTTTGAAATTAAAAATACAATTAAAAAATATTTTTAAAAAAAAAAAGAAACGAATCATAAAAGATGAAAATAATCAAACACGAAATTTAAAGATGCTAAAATATTAAAATACAGCAATGCCATCTATTAAAATATTTCATAACTAAATCTAGAAAGAATTTTTTTTGAAAGTATTAATAAAAAATTATAATAAAATAAATAAACAACAAATACAATATATATATATATATATCCTGCAACCACATGTGTTGCCACTCATGCAACGGCTCCCAGGAGCCATTTTACAACAAGACAATGCTCGGCGTCATACGGCAAAGGTGTCACAAGACTGTCTCCATACTATTACTACCTTTCCTTGGCCTGCCCGATCCCCAGATTTGTCTCCAATCGAGCATATCTGGCATCAATTGGGACGGCGAGTTGGGCATCCCACGAGTTTGAACGATTTAGGTTACAGCAAATATGGAACGAAATGTCTCAAGTCATCATACAGAACTTGTATGCCTTAATGCCCGATCGTATCGCATCGTGCATTCACGCAACAGGGGTTTCAACAGGGTATTAAACTCTCCGTTCTTTTGCCTTTTTCTCTGAAGTAATTGATCATTTTTCTTTGATTTTCTAATCATTTACTTATGTCAAAGTATTCATTATGTAAAATTTAGTTTCATTTTGACGACTCCTTCTTGGTGCGCCAATTTTTTTGTCCATGAGTGTGTATGTCTTTCTGTAAATAAGTTAGATTTTCATAAGCATGCCATGGTTCTCAGTGCAAGAATTTCCAAATAGGGTTGTGGGCTCAGGAAATGAAACGATGAACTATTAGCAGTGCACATTACGAAAGAATCTATCTGAAACGGCACTTATACGGAAATACCTACATATCCCTAATAAATAAATCAAAAAGAAGCTGGAATCATGGCGCAACTCAATGCTATAGAGACGCTGAAGAACCAGAACTTAGAAACTTTAAATCGAAGCAGTCTTGAAAAAAAAACGGCCACTAGGATTACGTCAACGGCAATACAGTTAAGCTTAACGAATGTGCCATTGAAAATATGGTGCCATACGGAGAAAGACTGAAACCAATCAGATATCTCGTGTGGACATTATATTGTCTATTAGCCCAAGTGAACTTAGTCATGTTAGACATTGCACAACTTCAAATGAAGTTTGGAAAAAATTAAAAGCTGTATTCCAATCTAAAGGGCCAAACAAAAAGGTTTCGCTTTTGAAACAACTATCGTTCTGGAAAATGACCGACACAGAAACAATATCTTAAAGACTTTTTCGACACGGTAGGTAATACGAAAGAAATGCAGCTGGATATTGCCGATGATCTCTTATCCATTTTACTCCTATACAACATTCTGGACTATTTTGAAAATTCCCGATGTGCCATTGAATCCAGAGACGAACTGCCGAATCCTGAAATTCTCAAAATAAAATTGATGGAAGAATTTGAAGCAAGAAAAGGAAAGATAAATCCTACATCAGAGTGTGCTCTTTACTCTTCAATAAGAAAGAAGAATCAGTATTCAAAAATGAACCATGAGAATTGGGATGCTAACTAAAACAAAGAAGTGAATCAGAAGTCTTTTAGAAATCTAAAGTGTAATTATTTCTCAAAGTATGGACATAAAGCATCCAAGTGTCGCAAGAAAATATTCGACAGAAAACACTTATCTCAAAATCACAACTCGTCCATGTTAGCGAAATCTGGTGAATATGCTTCGTCAGCTATGTGATATAATAAAGGCCAGAAAGAAAGAAATTCAACCTCTTGGTATTCAGATAGTGAAGCTGCCTCTCATATGTTCAACGATGAAAAGCTATTCAACGAAATAAATAGAGAAACAAATTGTTTCGTAAAATTAGCTATCAATAAAACCACTGAAGTAACCAGCAACGGTTCAGTTAGCATAACTGTTCTAAATGCTAAACACTCAAGGAAAATTCTTATGAAGAATGTGTTAATGTATTATGTGTGCCGGAATTAAAATGCAACATCAATATCAATTAATATTAACAACTAAAGTCACAAAGAATAATCGATCCGTTATTTTCTCCGAAAAAAAAAGCAAAAGTAATTGAAGCCAACAGAACTGTTTTGATGATAGCTATCCGCAAAGGAGATTTATCCTTCGTGAAGCCAAAAATTGAAACGGCAACTATCTTCCCCGAATTTCAAAAATGGCATTAATAATTTGTACATTTAAATGAAAGTGATCTAAGTAAAATAAAGACTGAAAGAATGGTGCGAGGATTACATTTTGTTATAAAAGATTCCGTAAAGGACTGTAAAATCTGCATCCAGTCAAAACAGACTGTTGCCCCTCTTTCAAAAAAATCTACATTCAAATGAAAAATTCTTTCAGAGCTTGTACATTATGACGTCTGTGGACCCATGCGAGTACAGTCACTTGCAGATTTGTATTATTTTGTTACATTCATTGATATTAAATCAAAATATGTAATAATAAATTTCTTGAAAAGTAAGATGAATAAAAAGAGCCTTTATAAATAATAAAGATTTGATGGAAAATCAAACATGGAAGAAAATTAAAACACTTCGAAACGATAACGGATTAGAATAATGCGGATCAGAATTCGAAACTTTTCTTAAAGAACAAGACATCCAGAGAGTAAAAAAAATCTGCTTTTATGACCCCTCAACTAAACGGAGTTGTAGAAAAAGCAAATCGTACTGTAATTGAAACGGCCAGATGTCTCTTAATCCAATCTGGATTAAATTCTAACCTATGAGTAGAAGCGGTAAATTGCTCCATTTACATTCGTAATCGCTCGCCTAACAAGAGCATCGATAATTCAACTCCATACGAACTATTTTTGGCAACTAGCAAAATGTGTCATATTTCAAAGTGTTCGGACAAAAAGCATATGTGTTGAATAAACGACTGAAAGGCAAATTTTAGCCGAATTTGAACGAACATATCTTCATCGGATATTCAAAAGAATCGAAAGCATATCCGCTGTTTGATAAGAAAAACAGAAAAATAATAACAAGTCGAGATGTGATTTTATTGAATTTGAAAACGATCTGCCAGCGTCAGAAATGGAATTCATTAACCTACCAGAAGAAAAACAAAACTATACACTCAGCGAGGATACATCATCTGACTTTGACGATGTAACGAAAAGAGAAGCAACGTCATCGGATACCCAAACAGAAACCGAAGCTTCGTATAGCTGTAACGTCATGTGTCCGGATAGAGGCGTTTATCACCCAGCTTCTGGAAGGCCTAGGATTATAAGAACAAGCAAACGAGGTCATCAGTAAAAATGTGTAATCCATCTTAATTGAGTGGTTGTAAGGCGGTG
>BMAW01107333.1:25429-56361 GCA_019974015.1 Nephila pilipes
AAAAAAAAAATCGCACAAAAAAAAACAAAAAAATAAGAATCGTTCTTATTGAAATCATAGCATGAAAAGCGTTATAAATAAATTGGCATGGTGCCAAAACAGAATATGTTCATAAGAATAATACACTGACATAAGATTTATAGATACGAATTTTCTTTTTGAATAAATAAATGCAATTACAAACCAAAATACATTGAATCAAATTGAATCGAATGTATTAACAATTACAAATATGCAGGTTGCATGTGTATGAGTTTCATTAAGCCTACTCTGATTATCTGGGACGCAAATTCTAAATCCAGGAAAACAAATAATTTTTTTTTTTTTTTCGGAAAAAACAGATATGTATAAAACAGCAAAATAACACTCGGAATACTGACGTATTCTTTTTTTTTTTTTTTTCTCTGGTGAGAAATTTACTCTATTTTTCCTGGCGGAAAATTCTCTTTTCTCTGACGAGATATATAATACTACGTTCCGGGATGGAACAAACTTTGATAAATGCAATTACTAACCAAAATACATTGAATCAAATTAAATCGAATGTATTATCAATTACAAATATGCAGTTAGCACGTGTGTTTCATTAAGCCTACTCTGATTATCTGGGACGAAAATTCTAAATCCAGGAAAACAACTATATATTTTCTTTTTGGGAAAAACAAATATGTATAAAACAGCAAAATAACACTTGAAATACTGACGTATTCTTTTTTTTTTTTTCTCTGGTGAGAAATTTACTCTATTTTTCCTGGCGGAAAATTCTCTTTTCTCTGACGAGATATATAATACTACGTTCCGGGATGGAACAAACTTTGAATTCTATGATTTTAATAATTTTCGCCCAGACAATTAAAATAGTAAACAATGGGAGCATGCATTTACACAAAATATATGAAAGCTCTCACCTGATACGATCCTGCCGACTGCGCCAGTAAAAATGTGTAATCCATCTTAATTGAGTGGTTGTAAGGCGGTGAGAGTGGTTATGACAAAAATAAGTCTCATTCAGACCTTTTTTTCTTTTTAACTGCAAAACTTTAATTTAGACATTACGCAGCACAAAACAAAACATTAAAATAATACTACACATCTATAGGATTGTTAGACATGGCTAGTTCCTTCGTCATTGTTCTCCTGTTCTTTTTCTTTTTTCCCACTCGACTCGTCTAGCGTTCCGTTCCTGACCTGCTCGTCAAGTTGAGTTGTTCTTCGAACTCGCCTCGCGTGCTTCCTGCTATGCTCGTTAAGTTGAGTTGTTAATTCTTTCACTAATCTTTACTTCATCCAAGAAAGGAAATTGACAAATTTTCATGATTGCGCATTGTTTTGAAACAAGCTTGAGCGTTCAAGAGGCTGTCGCTGGACAGAACAAAGTAGCATGGGAAAATGCTTAGGAGGAAGATCATGATGCATTAATTAAGGAAATGCATTGACATTAGTTTCAAGACCCAAACATAAAAAAGTTATATGATCAAAATGGGTTCTAAAAACAAAGTTCATAAAAGATGGAACTGTTGAAAAACTAAAAGCAAGAATTGTTGCTAAAGGATGTTTTCAACAACCTGGAATAGATTTTAACGAGAATTTTTCTCCAATTGAAAAATTAAGTTCATTCCTAACTATTATTGCTTACGCAGTTGAAAACGACCTCACTGGATATCAATTAGACTATGTAATGGCGAACATAAATGGAGATCTGAACAAAGAAATCTTAATGGAGCAAACAAAAGAATTTCGTGTTTCTCCTGATACATATCAAGTTTGTTTACTAAACAGTTCCCTTTATGGTCTCAAACAAACAAGGACACAATGGTTCAACAAACTAAACTCAAATCTCTTGGATTTAAATTTTTAAATGCTGACTAAAGTGTTTATCACATGAAATCATCTTCTGCTGAAGCAATCATCATTGTATATGTTGATGATTTAATGGTGTTTATCAACAGCAAAAACGCTCATGGAAATATTCATGGTGAGTTAGCAATAGCTTTCAAAATGAAAGATTAAGGACTATTGCATTATTGCTTTCGTATTGCATTATTCCAGCTTTTCGTAATTGCGCCATGGTTCTCACTGCATGAACATCCAATACATATATATATATATATATATATATATATACATAAAACGTTGTGCAATACCTTTTCAAATCTACGCAAGTAATACCATAAGATCCCCACGATTTAAGAACATGAATAATGTAGGCAAACCTTACGTGTGTGTGTGAAAAAAATCAAATTGATCAAAAGGAACTTTATAGAAAAAGTAACATGGAGCACTATGTGACTAAAACCGTAACATTCATGAGGCAGGTGCTCAGTCAGAAACATCCAGCCTTTAGTAGATGATAGGATCTCCACTGCTGATAAGTAGTTTTTTCAACGCCTGGTTATGCTGAGTATGATGTTGAATGAATTGTTGAGGCATAGAGGAGAATTCATCTTGTACCACTAATCGGAATTCCTGAATCGTTACTGGCGGTAAGTTATGTTCTGCCAAGCGTCTCCCTTGAAAGTTCCATACTTACACGATGGGATTTTGATCTGGACACCATACCGGCAGAACCAAAATATCCTTACTGTAAATATCCTTACTGTCCAACAGCCTTCCGACAGCTACTGTGCGATGAGGAGGCACATTGTCGTAAATGAAAAATTAATGCGGTTCCATAGTGCCTCCAAAAAGATTCACATACAGAAGGAAAATCTCGTTATAAAGTGGGCCCTGATGATTGAACGTCCTTCGAAGGTTTGAAGGTTAGTTTGTTAACCAAGCATGATACATCCGCAAACGAGTACACTAGGACCTCCAAACCAGAGTCTACAATGATATTGGAAAGTTTATTGGAAAGGGTGTTTGCGTGTTTCTCTCTCTCAGGATGTGTATGCGTCCAGAATCTCTACTCAAATTACACCTGCTCTCATCGTTAAAGAGTACTCGACTTCATCCTATTCTGGTGTTCCCGGCAACACAGAAAAGGCCTTCTCTGATTATTAGGATTTGAAGTAGATTTAGTACAGGTCATCAGGCAACCAGACAACTATTGTGCAGCCTTCTGGCCATGGTAAAGAGTGATATAGGTATTTCAATCAACTGTGTCGAGTTTCTAGAGATTTCTCATGCTGTTTTCTGGCTGTTCCTTCTGGCTAGTAGAGCCAGTAACCCAAGTTTTGCTATTTGTGTTTCGTCTTGTTCTGAATATTTGTTAAAAAAGATTAATTTGCAATTATCCTCTTAGTAGGATTGATATCATCTTATATTTCCGAGATAGAATTCTTGTAGTAGTAATAATTATATATATATATATATATATATATATATACTGTTGGCCACACAAAATGCAACACCCAGAAGGAACAGAAATATCACAGCGAAATTTATTTGGCAGATAACATGTTGAACGAAGATCAAACGATTAAAATTACAGCCTCTTGTGGAATGCGGATGATGACAAAATCAGTAGTTAGTGTAGCCGCTATTGTTGGCAATAAGTGCTGCCACACGCTTCGACATAGAATCATACAGGGTTTGGATGTATTATCTGGGTACACCAGTTCATGCGGCATCCACATATTGCCAAAGTTGATCTGGTGTAGCAGCGGGTAGTTTATCCCTGGCCAGTCGTTGTGCAATCATGGACCAAACATTTTCGTTTGGCAATAGATCGAGAGAACAAGCAGGCCAAGGAAGCAATTCAATCTGATAGGTAAAGATGAACTCTTGAACATTGTGTGCCACGTGCGGTCGCGCATTATCCTATTTGAATAAGGTTGAGAGTATGGTTAAGGTATGGGAGGACTACGGGCACTAACACTTCAGAGATGGAGCTATTCAGTGTACCGGTAATGCGTACTAGAGGAGTGAGGGAGTGAAATACAATACCACCCAAAACCATGATACCGGGTGCAGGACCAGTGTGGTGATGCATAACGCAATAGTTCAGCAGCCTCTGACCACGGTGTCTCCAAACTCGAATCCGACCATAATGATGTTGCAGCCAGAAGCGGGATTCGTCAGTAAATACAATGTCTTTCCATTCCCTTGTCCATGTCCGCCGTTGATTGCACTGCATCAAACGCCTGTGGTTTCGAATCAAGGGAAAACAAAGTAATGAACGCCACGAAGACATTCCACTCTGCTGCAAACGGGGTAGAATGGTGCGAGAGGACACCGAATGAAGCGTAGCAGACTGAATCTGTTGTTCTAAGGTTCGTGATGTAGCAACGCTATCCATCACTGCCAAGCGCGAAATCTGCCAGTCATCACGGGTAGTGGTGCAACGAGTTGGGTGTGATAAGCCCCTTCGGTCCGTCGTTCCTTCCTTCATCCAGCGATCACAGTTGCTTGGTTTCGACCAATATGTTGACCGATTTCTCTGAAGGATAATCCGTAATCCCTATAGGCTACTATTCTTCTTCGGTCGAATTCAGAGTCTTAGTCAAAAGACGCTCGATGTCTTCCATGAGGCGTAGGTAAACAGCTTACGCAAAAAAAAAACCGCACAAAAAAACAATTGCCGTACTTCAAATTGCCAATCTGTTATCCTCTTATATAGCGCTTGCGAGTGGCTCTACCGATGCCCATGATGTGCGTCTGCGCTGCAATGCTAATGATTTGCATAGATCATCGTCGCAAACGCATGATGTAAATATGTTATTACACGGTTTGCATGCTTCCTTCAGGGTGTTGCATTTTGTATGACCAGCAGTATATATATATATATATATATTGCTCAGATTGAGACAAAATTATTTATATTATACTATATTCTCGTATTTCTATTCAATTTTTCAATATCTATATCTCATTTACATCTATATTTAGTGAATTTATATTTTTTCTTTTCAATTTATTTGTTTTTGTAAAGTTTATGCATAGTATATTATTTCCTTTTAGTGTTAACTTTTTTTTTATTTTCATCCCTTTTATATTTTTTTACATTATATTTTTATAGCTCGCTGTACATCATTCTACTCAAAGCATGATTATGATTTTTTCCTTGCTGTATTAATATATTATTTTGAATTTTTTTTAAATTTATTTTCCAAAATAATTATTTCTGAATACATTGTATTAATGCAATGGATTTATTTTTTCATTTATTTGTACACAAACTAACACACAATAGCACATACACACATACAGAAATATATATAATAAAAGTTATTGATGTGACAAAATTATTGAAAGAAATTTTAAAAATAAAAGAAGCCTAAATAAACTGAAATAAAATTCCTAAAAAATATAAGTAAAGTTTACATATAAATAAGTATTTTAAAAAAATTTAATTAAATCTGAATATGCTTTAAAATTGTTAAGACCTTGAAAGGGGGACCACAAAATATAAGAATGGTAACAAAATATTCTAATAGTTACAAGAGTATCTTCAAATGTAAAATTACTAATGATAGTGGTGAAAAAACAATGAAAACAAATAAATCATAATTAGAAATAAAACAAAACATTTTTTTTTTTTGCATTTTTGATCTGGTTTATGACAGATTTTAACTTATTTTACAGCACCCAAAATTCACCTACAAAAAAATTTTATATAAAATTATGAAATTCCGTAAAAGTATACATAGATGTAATATATCTATCTATCTATCTATCTATCTATCTATCTATCTATCTATCTATCTATCTATCTATCTGCTATCTATCTATCCTACTACATCTATCTCATCTATCTATCATACTATCTATCTATCTATCTATCTATCTATCATCATCTACTCTCTCTCTCTCTATATATATATATATATATGCGTGTTTGTTTGTTTGTGTTTGTGTAAGTCAGTTTGAATGGTTTGAGTTTAATTACACTATCAAAAAAAATATTTATCTTAAAATAATATTTCTAAAATGATTCATAGAAAATTTAAGCAGTTATAAATTTTAGTCATACAAAATTAAGGTTTGTTTCGGTCATTTCGGATTCTCCTTGAGTGTAATTGACATTAACACATAATTCATACTATAACCCTTTCGCTCTCGGAGGGAGAAGAAGAAGTGCTTCTCTGAGCCCGCGGCTTCTCACCACGGAGTGTCACTCTGTGCTCAGACGATTTTAGATATTAAGCCAAATTCATGAAAAAAATTCCTCTAAAATCGGCTATTCCTTAAAATATTTTGATATCAACATATATTATTTAAAATGTATTAAACTTAATATCTACAAAAGAAACAATGATTTAATCGAAAATTGAATGTTTTATACATAAAATTACATAAAAATCCATGCTTTTAAGAAAATACAAAATATATTTACATATGTTAAATAAAATCCATGGTGTAATGATGTACCATTATAAGGAATATATAGATATAAGAGATAAATCATATTTTGCTGTGTGGTATATTTATAAAAAAAAATTCAATGCATAGTCCATTGTCACATGTCTTAAACATATATTTTGCCGCTTCAGGCGAGATTTTGAGCAAAGGTCCTTTTTTATTTATTTTTTCTTACTTTAATGTCTATATACAGATTTGGACTATTTTAGCTAACATTATTGTCAGATTCATTCATTAGTTCGTAAATTTCAGTATCAAATAAATGCGTTCTTTTCGTCATGACTGTCGGTACAAATAAAAAACGACCGAATGAAACGAACAGCTGAGAGCATCTCCTACCAAAAACCCTAACCCCCATAAAGGTTCATAAATTTTCCTTCGAACTTCTGAGAAGCAAGCAAGAAGGAAAAAAGCAATCCAAAAAGAAGTGCACGATTATAAATCATGCCATTACCTTAAAGATTCGCAATACGTACTTTTAACGATTACCCCCCCCCCTCCTGATAGCTAGAATTGAATTCCAAGCCCATATCACCAAGGTCATCACTCCAAATAACATATATATATAGATTTCATGGTATTGTAACGCCATATAGAAACATTAAAAAATCGAATAAAATGTTATCAACAAGCGTATCTCTATTGATACGTTGGGCCGTAGAAGACACTCATGAAGCGTATCCACTGTGTTACGCTGGGAGCGAACGGGATAATTGAAGCAAATTGTGAGTCATGACTTCACCTATTTCTTATTATTTCGTTAACAAAGAATATTCTTTCTGAAATCATCAATCTGGTAATTTAAAAGTTATAGAAGTATATTAGATTTCGGTAAATTAATTTCGAGGAATTACTTTTTTAGAAATGTCTTTCTGTCATTAAAAATTAAATATAAAACTGGCACAAAACATTTCTCTGATAAAATTTCAAAAATAAATATATAAATAGTAACACTACGACCGCAATACCTATTTCATTGTAGCATAATGCATTTTACATGTGCAGATTTAACGTTTTGTCTGACTGTGGTCACATTAATCGAAGTTTGATGCCTACTTTTGCTTTGCGGGTTTAAGGATATAAACTGACTGGACCATATTACCTTCAATCAGCACTATAAAAGATGAGGAGAACATTTTTGAATTTTTAGTACAGAGGTGATTCAGGGGATGAAATTTAGCGGAAGATGATAAAGCTTTCAATCAAAAACAAGTAAATTAAGAAATTGTAAAAGAGACGGGAAGCAAAAATGTACCAATAAAAAGTAAAGTACGCTTTTACCTAGACGTATTTATGTGAATATTCATGAAGCTCGAAAAATGTTCTTAGCTTATCCTTGATTTAATTTCCTAGTGGAATGGACTTGTTTATACAGTTACAGCAGCATAGAAAATTTAGCATTTTTAGCACAAATTTAGCACAGAAAATTTAGCAATTTAGCATAGAAAATTTAATGACAGTGCAGTTAACACTATATAGATTGAGGCAGAAGATAATTCAACCAGTCTAACGAGATCTTACGGAGAAAATGTATATATTCTTTTTTTTTTTTTACTTTTCCATGTAATAGCATGTTACAGTTCAATTCAGCTTAGTGTGTTGATGATTTTGAATGAAATTTTAAAGGATGATCTAAGTTAAAAAATTATAATGCAGGAAAAATTATGTTTCTGAATGAAAGATGACGTATCATTTAACTCTGATAAGATTCAAAAGTATTGGACATGTAACATTTTCTGACTTAATACCTACTGACATTATTTGCAATAGTTCCTTGAAAACAGAAATAAATTTCAGCCTCTATGTTTCATATATCCATTGAACTGAAACTAAATTAAGAATAACTTCGTTGAATGTAGGTATTTCAAGAAAACATTATTCATTATTTTTCAATTAGTTCTTATCTTATTGCTGCATTTTAAGAACCATTTTATATTTCATTTTTTATATTTAAGAATTAGTTAAAAATTTGTTATAGCAAAATTTAATGTTATACACTTTTCATAAAATTACACATTGTGCTAAATTTTTTCCGCAAATGATATCATTAAATACCATTCTCATCATTTTTATATTCGACAACTGGTAAAAAATATCCTATTTCAATTCAAAAAGGATGTATATATATATTCCGCAACGCAGCTTTTTCGTGATGCATAACACATTTAGAAGGAACTGAAGTTCTCTCAAAGTTTTGCCCAGCATTTTCAATGTAATGTCTAGGATCTCAGCAGAAATTCTGAACTTGAGATTGAAGTGAAGCACAAGGACTTGCAAAGAGGTTTGTGGACCTGTATTTCTCAAATTGTGGATCGTGAACCATCAATGTCACAAGAAGAATTTGAAAGTATTTGTATCTTTTTTGTTATTTTACAAGATGTGATGAAAACTTTACAATCTTCACTAAGCCACATGATAACAACACGACAAATACTCTAACATGCGACTCGTGTTGAAGAACAAAAAGTGAATAAGCAAAACAAATATATTTTCAAAATACGGATGGTGTGTGTAAAAATAATTCTGCGCGCCATTTTTCTGACACGTCACCCATTTTACAACGTTTTTCTGAATTTCACTTGGTGTGTGTGTGTGTGTGTGTGTGTGAGTGTGTGTGTGTCATCAAATTTTCGATCGTTAATTTAACCAACTTCCCATCAAGCTAGAGCTTTGAAATTTTGGGAATCGTTCGTACTCGCTTAACAATGCAATATTTAGACGTTTGCGACAAGTTTTAACTAATATTTCAATAATTTTCTCTAATACACTTTGCCACCATATAAAAACGTTGTTTTTAAAAACGTTGGTTTTTATATCGAATTATTTTCATTGCTCTACTTTGCTTAAAATTAAATCTCCAACAATATCTCAGAACCTGTCCACCTAATTAAAAATTCTTTTTTGCTATGAACGTTCAATTCACTTTTGTTACGCATCAATTTCAAAATATTTAATCATAATTTGCTTTACATATATGGTTTATTTATTAGTTTTCCGTTGTTGTTTTCTCTTCTATTTTATTGTATGCGTATTATAAATGAGCGGTTGATAAAGAAGATGCAATATCCTGACAAAAGCAAACTTTCAAGCTCATATTCATGGAGATCGAAACGAAGTAAAGTAGTTGAAAAGGATGATTCCAAAAGATAGATAAGCCAAACTTAGTGTTATATCTGTAGTGCAGTATTTACAAGCCAAAGCTTGCTCTAATTAAATTACATCAACAATTTATACAAAGCATCATGATTTTCAAAATCAACCATTCCAAATATTTTGAAACAAAGCTGAACATGTTTAAATCAAAACAGGTTAGAATACTGCTCGAAAAAAACTTCATTTTCCACTTCAGGAAATTGATACTACAGATAATTTAACAAAATTACCATAATTGTAATTGAACTTATTTTAAAAAGGTTTTGGAAAGATTGGGAGCAATCAGTACCCACTTCTACGTACTGCGGATCGTTGAATATCAAGATGGAAAAAAGGCTAAAAAGACTGGTAGAATTCTATGAAGAAGTCGCAAAGAACCTTGGCGATAGAAACAGGAAAATCATTGCATGAACTGAACATTTTTTTGAAGCTCATGCATTTAGCAGACTTGCTCATCAAACTTAATGATTTAAATTTTTATCTGTAAGACATGTGAGATACAGATATATTAGTAATGCCTAACATAATTCGAAGATTCATCAAAAAACTATTTTCTTGGGAAAACAACATTAAAAACTACAAATATATGAAACTTTTAACTTATTTGAAATGAAATTTTAACAATTAATTTACCCAAGAAAGGAAAATCTATCATGTGAACAACTGGATTTAGTCTTCCTTCTGGTTTAAACTTTACTAATGGAAACCATCGAAAGTTGAATAAACTTATCGACCTCACTGATTAAATGCGAATTTAATACTAAAACTGAATTTAAATCTTATTAAATTAACACAATTCTGGTTATATTAATCTATTTTAAGCATCCAGATGTTTCCTGATGTTTCTAATGAAGCCTCTTTATACGTTTTCAAAGTTGAATGTTTGTCAATGTTAGAAATTAAAACTAACTTTTAAATCAGATTGAAGTTATCGAAATCCTTGTGTATGAAAATAACTCGAATTGAACTGCAAATCATGGCCATCTACAGTAGCAATCAAAAACTAGTGCATTATTGGTTTTTTGAAAATAGGTTTTGTAAAATTATATTTAATAATATTCAGTTTAACCTCACGAAGTTCCCTCACACGAAAGAAATGCGTAGTGTTCTTTACAGAAAACACTTAATAAGTCGAGATAAAGTTGGTCGCAGTAGATTCAATGTCTAAGATGTAGGTCGATATGTTTGAGAATCCCTGTTGTATACAATGTCTTTGACATACTTCTATAATAAAATTAAATACGATTGATATCTGGAGAGATATGCAAAGAAGTATTTCTAGAATACAATCAACATCTTTCTGCGCCCTTTTACTCTTTTTGGTCATAGGACGCTGCCTCTTTCTTGAAACTGATTCAACTTAACTGATATTCTGATGGAATGGTTTGAAAGCAGATCTTTCATGTTTCCTGATAACCAGAAGAGACGTTATATAGTTGTGGTGTATTTTGCTTCAAAGAACCACAATACACACATTGCTTTCACTTACATTCACCATATTGAATTCTCTCTACCCAGTCTTCCACAATGCGACATTGGAAGAGTGCAAAAAAAATTGGCAAATTAAAGGCGGGAAACCATTCTGCATTGGTTAAGTGTCGAAAAAGGTAGCCATGAGAAAATTAATTAGCTTCCTTAGACCGAAATAACACTTTTTGAGTTGTACTTGAGCAATATATATTAATAATTTTTGGCATGTTCTTTAATCAATAGTTATGTGGTAAGGAAATGTGATGATAATTTATGGATATCTTAATATTTGTGTGTGGGGGTTATAGTATAGTTGCATATACTTAAAGTTATTTGTATATTTGTACTAATCTTTTGTTTCATTTCATTTCTTATTCTCTTTATTTATCTCTTGAAAAGTTCTATCCTTTACTTTTGAATACCTATTGCAACGTAAAATACTAAAAAAATAAATTTTGAATATCAGTACTGTTGTGCTACTACACATACACTTCAAGCAAATTTCATCGAAGCATGTTATTATTAGAATTTTAATTATAAGACCTTGACGTGTTCAAACTAAACACCCACATGTATGCCTTCACCAAGAAATATTTTCTTGAGTCAATCACTATCGACCTTCCGCCTCAAGGCAAACAACCTGTTTGCCAAGTTGCCGCTTAATATGGTTTGTGACATAGTTTGAACTTCCAGCAAACAGAGTGAAGTACCCTCAAATTAAATCACCCAACAGCATCGGGTGCAAGTGCATAAACTTGTTTATTTAATGAGTCAGAGGCGATCCGCAATTTAACGCCATATTTGATCTCTGGAATTTTTGAAGGACTTTCTTAGATGGGAGTTTGAAAATCATTAAGCCGTTTGAGATGTCAAGATGCGTGAGTAGCATTTGGATTAAGTAAACCGCAAAACTTTTCTGAAGTTTTGGGTTTAATTTAGCGGGTGTCGTAACCGGCCGTCTCGAGAAGATGCATAAGTAATTAATTATGTTTGAAAAGCTCTATATTATCCAAGCTTGTTCCTACAACGTTTGTTTGGATATTTAGGAAACTCAATTTTGAAGAGTTTTGTTTCATTTGTTTTCAAAGAAACACGTATGTTGATTTCGGGTACAAAAATTATAATCATAATAAGAAACTACAGAATATTTTTATTTCAGTACTGAATAATTTATAGCTGTAGTTTTTGCTCTCAAAAGTAAAAGAAGAAGTAGCCATTTTAATTATACATAATTTTAATTTACATTTCAGCTTCCTCATTTTTATAGATCGATGTACAAAGACATATGTTTTCCCCATGTTAGATAAAATATATTGGCTGCTAAATATGGAATGTAATAACCAACATATATTTTTATTTATATTAAAAAATTTCAAATGATTTAAGAAAATTTTGTGTTGAAGAACAATTCAATGTATCTTTATGTCACAAGAATCTTCAAAAGTCGAATGCGAAAAATATATTTTTTTTAAAAGAGGAAAATAATTAATATCTGTGTTACCTATTTTTAGTTAATTATATCATGCGTTTTCTTATTCACAAATATTATTACATCAATTCCAATTCTAATGCAATATTTTCTCAAAAATTTAAGGTGACTTAGTACCTTTGCACATTCAAAAGTTCGATTTTTCAAATTTGATTTTAAAAAATAGTACTGAATGTTAGCAGAATTTTAAAACAAACCGCGTCAAAATCCGACAATTATTACGTCCTGTGCACCAAAAATGTAAATGTCTAAAGTGGCTTGTTTTATGTAATGCAATGTAAACAAACCTCTTTTTCTCAGTTTGCTATTTTCACACTTTCCCACAGGATTAAAAAAATCTTTTGCATGCAGAGCTTTAAAATTTTACATGAGTGTTGGACTTGTAAATCTTTATTCTGTGAACCTCAATTGTGTTAATAGGTTGATAAGATTTTATTTTATAACATGATACATGAAAAAAAAAGTTACTTAATACAAACTTGATAACTTTTTTAATTTTTCAATTTTTTTTAATGTAAGGTAAATTTAAAATTTGCAGTTTACAGAATAAAATCATTATTTAGCTTTAATTTGGTATAAGAATTATGGTTCTACTGTATATCTTTCAAAAGTTATCTTGTGGGTAACGTAAGGTAAGCTAATTTATTTTTCAAATTTTTGTACGCATATTTCATGTTGTATAAGAAAATATATTTATTTAATAGCAAAACTTGACCCAATATTTTAAATTATGCACTTTATTACACAAACTGGCAAAGTTTCATACTGAAATGAGCAAAAATTGTTGTTTTATGAAGAATTGAAAAAGGTTTGTCAAAATGTTCTACTTTTGATTTCGTAAGGTACTAAGTCCCCTTAAGGGTAAAAATATGTGATTAAATCAGTTATATTTTGGAAAACATTTAATTTTAATTTAGAGCGTCAGTTTCTTTTGAGTTAAATATTGTATTAATATAATGGCAGATTTTTTGATAGATTTTATTTTCCTATAAATTCATTTTAATTTTAAATCTACGTTTTTCCCTACGAATGTTGTTTCTTTTGTTATGCAACTTAAAGGAATTTCGAATTTAAGATCGCGTATCCCTAATGGGTAGAGAAATCAAAGTTGCATGGAAAAGCATTAGTTTTAAATAATTCTGATCTTATGTTCAAAAAGTAAAGTGGGCTCGCTGAAGCAAGTGTATGTAATTTGCTAAGAAAATTCTGAGAAAACTCCGAAGAATCTTGATATATTATTGCTCTCCAGTGACCCTAATTTGTCAAAGGCCGAAATGCTTTAACGAACGTTTATCTGAAATAAACAAACAATAGACAGACAGTGTAGAGTGTCCCCTGTATCTGTTACCAGGGAAAGGGTGCACTCAAATAGAGTACGATTGGGAGTTTAAAACTGCAGAAGATCTTCCAGATAAATTGATTGAATTTTGGGATAAAAGCGAACCAAATACTTTTGTATCCAACGTCAAGTGGCTTCAACTAATCTAATTCTTCACTCGTTTATCTTTCGTTGCAGAATAAATTTTCCGAAATCGAATTAAATAATCTTAGAGAAAACTCAAGAGAAATGATCAATTTCTAAAATCCATTTATTAAGATATCACGATGTACTTTCCAGATCAATTTCAAATAAATTTTAACATTACGATAATTTAATTCAGGTCTATTTTGTTAAAATATTTTTACTCCGTCTGCTAATTATTCTTTAACTAATAAATTATTTTAAAAAGTACATCAAATAAAAATAATTTTATTTGGAATTTGTGATAAGAATCTCAACTATAATAAGGGAAAGAATATTCTAAATTATAAAATGAATACTCAGTAATTTAAAATGACCCTAAGTGAGAACTACTGAAGCATTTTACAAATCTACTGAAATAATACTACAGAATGAGGATCTTATTTAAGCTACAGAAAATTTAAAAATTCAGTTATAAATTATTCAATTATTTTTATGCTTCGTAAATAATATTTTTGTTATTTCTCCTTGTCTTAGTTATTATCTTAATCAGACATTCCCACAGATATTAAGAGTTTTGAGAGATGTAGTCAATGAAGTTAATTCAGTTTTTTTTTCCTGTTATTGATATTCTAAAATAACGCACGGGGGGTGATAGATTCCCTGAAATTTAAATCTATTAATTCATAAGTTCCTTTTCGATAAGAAATTCATGTGCAAGATGAGTGTTAATGCTTTAAATTAGTACTGTTAGCATCACTTATGTATTGAAATGAATCAAAATCTGAATATTAAGTTACATATGAATGTATTCTAAGACAAAGTTAAGCTCATTGTATTCTTAACATTAAGAGTATGTATCGTTTTTCAAAAATTATTATTTAGATTTTTAAACTACTTAGTTTGAATTTCTTCATGTGCAGCACTGATTAGGTCAAGAATCCAACAAAATGCTTATGAATTAAATTGTTAAGCTGATACTTGTTAAAAAAATTTCCGATATGTGACTGCCTGCGAATACAGGAAGATGTAAAATGTAAAGAAATGAAGCAAACTTATAATGTTTAGTGGTCAGTGAAATAGAATAAGAATACAGGCCAAATTGAGAGATGATCACTTCTAATTATGAAGTAGTAATTTAATTTAAGTACTCTACTATCATGTTATTATATTATGCAGATATTTCTCCTTTCTTATAAATATATAGTACACATTAGTTTAATACTTTTTACTACACTATTTTTTAAAATATTTGAATTTTTCATGCATTTGGGTACATTAGCTTAAAAGATTAGATACCAAGTGAATGATCAAGATATGAATCTTAAATAAATTAAACATTTTGTAAGTCAAAGTCATTATTAGTATTATATAATATGCAGAAGACAATATTTATTTATGATGCAGGAGATTATTTCGTGTGAATGTTGTTTTGTCAAAATAGCATATAGTACTAACGATCTACAGATTTTTAATTAGATTCCATTAAAATTTATGAACAATTTGGTTTATATAATATTAAGATATCGTGATTTCCTCTGGTGAAATATTCATCTGTTATCTACACACACAACGGTATGAATAACTGAGTTGATTAGAGTTTTAAAAGATAACTTCAAATTTTAATAAATCTTAAGCATTTGGTCAAAATTCTGTTTTCTATTTTAACAAACATTGAGGGTGGTAGTTAAGTAATTAAAGTTAAAAATCGAAGTATCTTTGAAACTTATTTAATATAATTTTTATTCTTATAAGTGTCCCGGGAAATCACAAAGAATTGGAAATTAGGGATCGGTGGAAGCCATCGAGAACAGGTGAATAACAGGGGAATTAAAGTTCGCATAAGGGCACTAGTACCCTATTGTAGTATCTTCCCATTGTAAATTCGTAATTGTATTTGTCAATTGGATACATTAAACTTTCCTTTGTGAATAATCAATGCTTCATCATTATCCATACTATCGATTTATTATAATTCACAAACTTCACAGAAGTAGACTTTCAGTTTGGAATGGATCTGTAAATTTAGATTTTCTGAATCTATGAATTTAGAATTTAAAAAAAAAATAATTAGAATGTTTAACGGACTTGATTTTATTCCAGAGAGTAATTCCTTAAAATATGATACAAAGTGTTTTGGACAAAGTATTTAAAAAGAATAGTGCGAAAACTCTTAGTATGTTTGTGCACGTTTGGGCTAAATAATGGAAAATAAAACACCTGCGTATTACAAGCGCAGAAAAAGGAAGAAGAGAAATGACTTTTTTGATTATTCTTATTTGAACTAGAAATATCTTAGGAAAACAAACTCTTTAAGAATGTGACAAATGAGGATTTAATTGAATTCTTAAATAAAATGTACAATCCAATATAAATGGTTTTACCATGTATACGGAACTCTGGAAGTAGAGAACAGGAAATACAGAATTCTGAGTACTTTGCTGAGGAGCCAGAATTTGCCGCTGATCGATTAAACCTTACAGTTGAGGAACGAAAACATAAACAAGAAATAAATTTGGAGTTAGAGCACATAAGCTAGATATTCAAATGTTAAAACTGTTACAAATGAAGAAACAATCGGAATTGGTAAAAATAAAGAGTCATAACTCGCGTAAAATATATTGTAGGATGAACGAAATCACAAATAAAACCATTGGAAATTATTCGAAACCCTCGGAAGCATGCCCAGAATAAATGGAAGTGGAACCCGATGGACAGCTTAGGTTCTTCGAGAGAGACAGCCTCTATATTAAGAGAAAGGAGGGGAAGAAGCGGACACCTGACACAGAATTAAAAAATCTTATGAAAAAGGGTAGAATTAAAGATTTAGAGAAAACTTTCCTGCATTATCTCCCAATCAAGGAACGAGAAATCATGGAACTTTTCTTCAAAAGTTCTTTAAGGTAATACACCACCAAAGAGAGAGAAAATTGTTTGAATTAAATAAAATTTTGCGTAAAACAAAAAATTTTATGATCATGTAGAGCTCCAAAATTAAAAAGAATTCCCACAAAAAGTTTGTAAGTTTATAGTTTTATTATCAAAATGGTAGTTTATGCAAATGCAATCAAAAATTAAGATTTTCCTCAATAAATAGTAACTCAAAAGAAAAAAAAAACGAATTGACTTACGAACTGAATAACAGAGAAATATAGCGTTAAATAGAAAATAAAAAAAAAAAATATTTTGATAATATAGCCTCTATGTAGGAAGCTGTAGTAGCTCGAGTGTTGAACACTCAAATTTTCTTAAAAAATTAAAATTATAATTATCAATTTTACAGCTGTATATATATATACAGCTGTAAAACTCAGTTTCTAAATAAAATAGAAACCAAATTCAAACACATATTTAAGAAAAGAAATTGAATTTCAATACCAAAAATAAAAAATCAATATTTTGACCCAAATTTGTGTTTTACAGGTGCACTATTATTTTAAAACAATGTGCCTGTTACCTAGATGGCCCCATGGTGGTTTCTCAAACCATTGAGGAACATCTTGAAATGTCCAGTATAGTTCTAAGTTGTGTTCTTGATCTAGGCTGATTCTCAGTTACAAAAATTATTGCCCTTAGGAGCTTATCTCAATTAGGTAGGTATGGAATTCAAGAATCCGAGGGACCAGAGTGATATTTTTTTTTTCTTCACGTGTAATTTACTGTCTTTGGTAAACAAGGGTGATGCGCGCCCCGGGAAACACAAGTGATCTTAATCTTCCTTTCGATCCTCCATCTGGTCACAATAGGCATCTTTATTCTGTTTTTCCTCCCAGGGATTCATCTTGGGTGAATTTGGAGGTGGAATATGTTCCCGAAATTCCCGAATGAAAAAAACATTGAAAAGGCAGAAAAAACAAAAAATCCATGTTTTGGTCATTTTTGAGTTGCGGGTTTTCAATACAGATACTTTTATCACAGTTTGGGTTTGATTTATTGTGTGGTTATTTTCAGTTTAGGCCCATTTTGACCCATGCTTTATGTATTTATTTTGATTATTTGTTTCTTAGGAAATTTTATGTATGGAAATTTAATTTAGTCCCTTCAACGTCAGATCAAGTTTTTTCCTTACCTGACCCGCATGTTTGCCGTGAACTGCAACCTGTGAGGGCAACCTGTGTGGAAAGTAGAGTCTAGGGATCCTGTAGTGTTCTCCTTGTCCCATGCTCGACCGTAAACGGGTGGCATGTGTGAATTCGTTCCTGTCGATCGTTTGTAATGGATTCTGAGGGGTTCTTCTTAAACTCCAAAGAAGCTGCTTTAGGGTCAGTATTGCAGTTTTCTTTTTCCCATATAAATTTTTTCTTTGTATTTCTGTCAATTTTTAATGTCATAGACAGACAAAAAGGTTTATAGTCTTCAACCTACTCTACCCTTCCAAAATTCAGATGTGCTAATAAAAAAAAGTGTGTACCAAGACCAAGAGAAAAAAAAAATTCATTGGAATAATGAAAGTTTTTGATAGTGACTATTTATTAACTCCACAAAGTCAACATGAGGACCATTGGGGATGGATCTCGTAATTTTACGTCTCAAACAAATAATGAGGACGAAAATGAGTCGGCACTTCCTTCTCCAAACTTCCACATAGTTGGAGGACTCGGGACCTTTACAAGATTTAATGTGCATCAGCCCTACAACATGGTTCTTTCTGAATAGTATCAGAGTTTGAACCAACGAACCAAACGTAAACAACACCGAGCATGAATCCCTGATATCTATGCTACCTCTGCCTTTTTTTTTTGAAAGGTATACAAATTTAAATTAAAAAAAAATTACTTTTCAATACTTTTTAAATACATCTTTCTTTTTTGGAATATTTCAAACTAACCGCTTAAGCAAGGGTAAGAAATAGAAGAATTTAAATATTTTTTATTTGTACTAGAGACAAATCGAAAAAATGATATTCACAGAGATATTTTACATTTTATTATCACCATAATCATATCAATGGCCACCACAGACATCAAACAAATTGTGGTTGTATTACAACGTATACAAATGGATTATTATTATGATTCAGTAATATGTTTCATAAATTATACAAAGACCATACAAAGACATCGATAAGTTTCATCAGTTACAAATAACACTGATAACATGCTGTAAATATTATATTTCTTGACACAACCAATTAGAAGATAATCAGCTAATATTTAAAAATTTTAATTACATTTTTATATAATGACGAAATATTAAATTAAATTAAAATAAATAATACATAATTTTTCAACATCTAATGGCCAAGGCCAAAAGCACACACAAAATATGACACTAGTTTCACAATATAATAAAAATTAATAACAATTCATTATAACTGCTACCATAAAATACATGCAATACAAATATGAATAATCCTTGTGCATATATACAACTAGCTTTATCATTTGTAAAATTGAGTGTAAGATGAGTAATATGTTTTTTTCCATGTTGCCAAAATTATTGTATTTAAATTTACACAGAACCAGGGTTTGAGAAAATGTTAGCTTTAGAAGTTCAATTAGCAGTGTTCAAAAATCGTGAAAAAAAACATGAATTTTTCACGAAACCTGGATATAACTTTATTATATGAAATGAATATTTGAAACATTTTAAAGTATAATTGGATTTTTTAATATTATTTTATAGAAGATTTCATTCTTAAATAATAAATAATTTTAGTTGCTAATGGTATGTCGTATTACAATTAATCAAACTGATTTAATATGTTAAAAAAAGGCGAGAAAATAATATGTTACAAGACTTTTATTTAAAATGATTGAAAATAATTTGAATATATATATATATATATATATATATATATTAAACAATAATTCAAACTTTAATTCAAACTTTAGTGTCTTTTAGTCGGAATTTTCAAACTTTAGTGTCGTAATAAATGTTTTCCAAAAGTTGCAACTTTCACTTAATTCAGCACTATGGAAACATGTTTTAATAGTTTGTCTTTTATAGTAAATTAATATATGGTATTTCAATAAAACAGCTTAAGACTTATAGCCGTGTTTGATAAATTATAATTGGCTAAATTGTAAGTTTATGTGAAAATAAAGCTTATGCATAGATTTGTAGTGAATGATCAGTAATTATTGTGGAGAAAGCAATATTTCATGTAAGTGGTTTACATCAGTTAGATGCTTGAAAAGGAATCTTTATGGTAGAAAAACGAAATAAGAACTTTCGCAAGTGAAAGTTTTAAACTTAATGAAAGTTAAAACTTAATGATATTTTCAATAAAACTAAAATTGTGAATGCTAAAAAATAAAATGATTTATATATATATATATGTGTGTGTACTAAGATTTGCTGAAGATTTGAAATTTGAATAAAATTAATTACCACGCAAAGACAAGAAACATTTGGGTTATATTTCAAATACATATAACGTCATTCATTTTTTTCTCAGTAGTGAACTCTGAAAAGTAGTATACACTAAAAATACAGCTTCATGCAAAATACTTACAAAATGAATATAGTGAATTTAAAGCAGAGCTCATATACTCTTCATATAGATTCGAACAAGACATAGAGAATACAACGAATATTTTGACATTCAAGATAAATATTTCTATACAAGTTTCACTTAAGCAGCAAGATTCCAATTTCATTGCTCTTCATTGTTACGCATACTTCACATATTTATTTCATTTCTCGTTGAGTTTTTAAACATCTGAGCTGTACAACGTCAATGAAAAATACACAACCAGCCAATAAGTCTATTCTGATAAAGCTTCATTTTTGTTTATAAATATTCAGATTATACAAGTTTTATGGAGTTCGACAGCGACGATCTTCTTAACGTAGATGAGAGTTTATTTTCAGAACAGTTCACATGGTGTCTGTGGTTGCGACCCTCGGGTAAAGCATACCGAAGCTTTTCCCAGAAGCGTCGGTCTCCCCAATGAACAACAAGCGCTGCCTTAAAACAAGCTCTCACATCAGCGTCGAGTTCTTTGAGATCTATTTTATTCAATAGAATAATGATGACTTTATGCCTTCGATTGCAATGACTCTCATGGTATGAAGCCTTTAGCTCAAAAATACACCATTCACTTTTAAGATACTGCTCAGAGACAACAGCAATGCTGCAAAAGCTGCACTCTACTGCTTCTGATATAGTTTCGGCCATGTATCTCGAGGCTGGGAGATCTCTGTATCTGAGACACAATCTTTGAGGTGGCAAACCACATTCGAGTTCAGGAGCAACCATTTGTGTCACGAAGGCTTCATCTTTCTTGCAATAGGATACAAAAGCATCAAATAGTTTTTCGTTTTCAGCTGGGTAGTCATTCTTTTCAAAAAGCCTTACCCCGTACTTATTGTATATCCACATTTTCATATTATTACGATACTTCCAGACAACTAATGCGGTCAAAAGCATTATAATTAGTAACATGGGTATTATGATCATCACAGACATATATTCTTCAACAAACTCTGCAGAAGTAAATGGTATTACGCTGAAATTAGAACAGGTTGAGTTGCTGAATTCTATAAGATGCATCGTGGTTGAATTATTGTAAGAGCACCGAACGCTACCCTCGTCTATTATGGTAGATCTGTGTTTTATGTACCAATATTTGAAACGCTCTATAAAAGCACATTCACAATTCCATTTATTGTGCCCTAATTTGACTTTGATTAACCCTCGATTATAAGCCAATATCCAGACGTTAAATTCCGCAATATGATTGTGATCTAAATAAAGAACCTGCAGATAGTTCAAATGCTTAAAAGACTCATTTTTGATAGATTTTAAGCGGTTATGAGATAAGTAAAGCTCCTGCAATTTGGTTAAATTAGTAAACTCGTGACCTTCTATCACAGTGACATGATTATTCTCTAAGTGTAATACAAGCAAATTCTGTAATCCGTTGAATGTGCGATTCCGTATTATGTGAATGTTGCTATTATTCAAATGTAAGACCCGCAAATTTTTTCTACCAATAAATGAATGACTTCCCACATGGCTCATGTCATTTCCATCAAGATATAAGTCAGTTACATCCATTGGTACGCGATGTGGAACGTGAGAATAGCCTCGAAGACTACAATCTACCATATTCGTATTCCACGTTTGATCTGAATAACATGTACAGTTTTCTGGACACATCATTTCACAATCGCATGCATCGAACTCACAGCAATGACACAGTGCAAAACAGTGACTCTGATACCTGCATAAAAAGTCAGAAGATTTAGTAAGTGACATTTCCTTCAAAGCATTTTGTCGAGGAAGGGTAACGTTACACATCACCTCTCCTAGATCAACGATCATTGGATATTGACGGCTCTCATCTAAGTGATTGATCCTTTGTAACCATTCCATACTGCAGTCACATATTAAAGTGTTGTTTGAAAGAAGGAACTCGGGTAAAGGATGATTTGAAGGAATACTTTTGAGACGAAAAGCATTTATGTCAAGATGACGGATAGCATTGCCCCTGAGGTCAACGAATGACAGATTGGTTTTTGCCATAAACGTGAAAGGTCCTATGACTGATATCCGGTTCGATCGGAAAGATACTACTTCAATGCTATTGGGTAAAGAGGCGGGCGTCAGCTCCCGAATAATATTATGTGAAGCGTCAAGATTTCTCAAATTCATGAGGAGTTCGAGTTCAAAATAGTTTCCGAGCCCATCTATATCATTGTCATGTATGTCCAAAGTTTTAAGCTCAGTAGGGACAAGGGCATAATCGAACCATGTGATATTATTTCGAGATACATTTAAAGTATGGAGGTAACGAAGATTCATAAAAAGTCCATTAATGTCAGTCAAGTGATTGTCATTAAATTTCGCAACACGTAATTCCGGTACATCATCAAATAAACTGTGACCTAAAGATTGTATTCGATTGTATGAAAAGTCCAACGTTTTGAGTGATGCCAGATCCTGAAAGCATCCTTTTGTCATATTTCCGATTTTATTTCGAGCCATGTGTAAACTAACTATATTTTTCAAACCTTGGAATGTTGCGTTACTGATATTAAATATTCGATTATGTGTCAGATCTAAATGCTTCAAAAACTCCAAATCATTTATCGCTTTTGGGAACTCTGAAAGTTTATTAGATCTCAGTTTTAAATTCTGAACTGATTTACAAGAAGAGAATGCTTGAGGATGTATCACTTCAATGTTATTGTTACTTAGAGCAAGATAATTTAGAGATTCTAATCCAGTAAATGTATTTATGTCAATATAACGTATCTTATTACCTGACAAAGTTAAAGTATGCAGATTTCTCAAGGACGAGAACGAATTGTCGCTTATATTATGAATGTCGTTGTAGCTTAGATACAATATTTGGAGACTCCTAATTAAATGAAAGTTAGACTCTGTAATCGTATGAAAGCGATTATGATTCAAATCCAGAACTAACAAACGACTTAAATCTGCCAGAGTTTCTGACGAAATTACATTTTCCAGAGAGTTATAACTCAAATTTAATCCCACTAGTTGCCTTAAGCCTTGAAACGCTCGGGGCGTCAGTGAACTCAGAGAATTGTTTTGAAGATAAAGCTCCAGAATGTCAGATGACTGCTGGAATATTTGTTCTGGCAAATGGCTAATTCTGTTATTTGACAA
This sequence comes from Nephila pilipes, assembly GCA_019974015.1. Taxonomy (NCBI): domain Eukaryota; kingdom Metazoa; phylum Arthropoda; class Arachnida; order Araneae; family Nephilidae; genus Nephila; species Nephila pilipes. The sequence goes on from BMAW01107333.1 coordinate 48,887, forward strand.
ATCCAGACTCTGTAGTCTACTAAGGCCACTGAAAGCGTAAGGATAAAGTTCAGACAACTGATTATTGTTTAAGTGAAGGATCTTTAGGGAAATAAGAGACGAGAATATTCCATCTGGAATGCTTTTTAGTATGTTATAAGACAAATCAAGGACCAAAAGTTCTGGTAGACATCTTGAGTTTTCTATTGATCCCAGACCTATATTTCTTGCGTCATCCAGTTCACTATTGGTTAGATTTAAAATTCGTAAGCTTTCCAAATTGCAAAAAAGGTTTGGTGGTAGAATAATCAGAGTGTTGTGATCCAATTCTAAACTTTGGAGCTTCTGCAAACCTACCAAGGATTCTTCTTTAAACATCATTTGTTTCACACTTGTTTTGTTTAGATGAATAGATAAATTTGTGAGGCTAAATAATCCCCAAAACGAGTATTCTGGAAATGAAGGGATATTGCAACTTTCAATTCGCAAAGATTGAACATTGTTGAGTTTAGCAAACGTTCCATTCGTGATTTTAATCTCGTGATTGATATCATCACAAAATATAGTTAGAAAGGTAGACTGTTCTACATCAGATTGATCAATATCAGCAATATTTTGCAACGTCCGAACTCGACATGTCATAACTAGTTCGTCATCGGAACTTGTCAAATCGCATTCCTTCGCAAACACTTGTGCGTTTGTGAGATTGCAGAAAATACACAATAAGCAAAACACAAAATGAATTGCCTTTAGCCTATTCCCCAGAGGAAATATATGATGTTTTAGGAAACTGTTTGCAGAAATAAGGCACATGAAATAATTGTAGCAAAATTTCAGGGAAATATAGTGACATTTGTCCTTGAGAATTTTGACTGGGATGTCCATTTTTGTAATGGATGTTTGCGTCATTTTACTTTTTATCGTATTTATTCGATAGTAAATTTCATTAGCAGAATATCATTTTAAAATAAATGTGCAGTGCTCAAAAGCATCCTACTTCCACATATATGTGTTCATATTAGAAAGTTGACTCAATAAACTCGATATTATGTATGGCCAAGTTCTTAAATGGAATCTCAAGCAGTTTCAGAGAATTTTATATAACAGTTTAATGCAATAATTACACTGCCTTGTGTCACTTCCATGAAAATCCATTTTAAATGCATTGTCCAATCAATGCACTTTTTTTTCGGTACCGTTATAGATTCATTGCATTTCTTTCATGCATTTTTGTAGTATTGCAAGACGTTCGTGACTGGTTTGATTCTTTACATTTCCGAAGTCGAACTAAAGGTCGATAGGTGCTTTAAGAGAGTCCTTCATTCATTTATTTCGATGCTTTCTTTTCTCTGGAGTAGCATGAAATCGATTCCATAAGTCTGCCTGTATAGAAATCTCACGAAACTTCAACGGCCATCTGGAAAAGAAAAGATTAAAAAAATGAGTTAAAGGGCAAAATGAAACAACTCACTTGTTAATTTAACAAGGCACGAAGGACTTAAGAATTCGGTTTGAGTTTTCTTATATTTTGATTAAAGTTGAAATTAAATATATTTATATATACATATGTTTGTTCTTTAATATTTTATTTCTTTCATATTTGAGAAGAAACTGCAGAATACGAAATTTTGCAATAAATTCATTTCATTTTACTACTGAAATTAAAATAAATTTTCTGGAAAAATTTAGATACATTTTAGATTATAAATATTGTAAGTTTGCTTAAAAATCACATGATAGATATTTGAAAATGTAATTTCTATCTTAAAAAACTAATTGAAAAGCACGTAAGAATCTGAGTATTGAATACTACATCTATGAAAATCAATTTTTTGTTTAAAAGACAGATATTCTGACAGATTTATTCAAATTTCAAGCACTCATTACTTACATTTTACTTGATATGTCGTTACAGTGTACTGCGCTATTAACTGTTAGCTGTTTTAAATTAAATAATATAATTTGCATGGAATATGAAGTATGTATATGCTAAGCAATGCACTTTTTTATAATTATTTACGAAATCTTATTAAATAATTCTAAATATGTTAATTTTACTTTGTTACATAATATTTTTTCTCCTCCAAATTTGTTAGAGAAGGGCATCACCATTAAAATATTTATGATGTACACTTTCAAAGTACACCTTAGAAGTAATTCTGTCAAAGGAGCATTTTATATAAATATAAGCGAAATTTTAGTTTTACCACAAAACTGGCTAACTAGAATGAATATATATATATATATACCTTTCGTAAATTGATTTATACAGAATATAACCATAATTGGGAATAGCCTGTTATTTTGATAACATAACTTTTACTCAGGAAGCTATGAGGGTTCGAGTTCCGAATACTTAAAATTGTCTTTAAGAGTCATTGTAATTTTAAGTTTATTGGAATATTCAAAATATTCTACTGAATGCAAAATTTCAAGAATAATCAATTCTGTTTATCGGTATTTGAAAAGCTTACAAATAAAATTCAGGTTTGCTGATACGTAACATTTCGAGATACTTCATTTTGAAATAAGGAAAAAAAATATTGTTTTAAGAGACTTTTCCACTCAGAGAAATTCATGAAGTATTATTAAAAGTATTCTAATTCAGCTCTTAAAAAATATCAGAACAAAAGGCTAACAGATTTTAAACAAGAAATAATGTATTAAAAAATATGAGACTAAAAATAAAAAAAATCGATATCTTGATCAAAAATTGAGTTTCATTATGCAATGTCACTTTAAGAATAAAATATCTATTATAAGGTCCTTATTTTGTTGCTGTAATGCAAGTAAAAATTTACAATGGTGAAGTACATCACAACTAGAACTCGTTGACAAATATTAAGGTAAACTGATTCAGTTTTCAAATTCAGTCAAATAATTAAAGCGCAATCTTAAGACTTTTCTTTTTGTCTCATACTTATTCAAGATGTTTTTAAAGAACATTTAATGTTCTTAATATCTCAGTAAATTGATAATACATCTTCTTTAATCTTTTCATTAATAACACGTTCAGGAAACCATTATGCATGTAACTGTAATCAGTCTATTTTATTGAACAATATTCATATCAGAAACAAATTCCAAAATTTTCCCTAATTAAGCTCTGTCTTTAGCTAATTTGAAAAAAAAAGAATAATAATTAATCACTGTTTGTTAAAACTTTTTAAAATAATATGCTAAATATAATAAACATGTATGAAGATTAAATGGTCTTAATTTTAGCATAATATTTACAGTTATAGTTAACGTTCTTTACTTAGTAAAAACTTTGTAAAATAATTAGTATTATGTTTGCTATTATATTCTGAAGCTCGTGAAGAAGAGTTTTAATTATTTGTAAACAACGATTTAATTGGAAATTGTTATTAATTATTATGAAATGTAAATATTAATTAAATGAATATCAAAATAATAATGAAAAGTACCAAAATTCGAGAATACTAAATTGACTTTGAAATATCGCTTTCATATATATATCGATTTTGATTCCTTTATTTACTTTTTCTTTAATTGCCATGGATAAATTACTTTTGTGAATAGGTTTTTTGCTTGTACTTAGGCTTTTGACACTTTGTTAAAAAACTATTTTAATGAAGAGTGATTATAAGATCAGTAATGTAAGTATAATAGTGCATTTTTCAGCCCACGTTTGATACAGCATTTAGAAATGCTTAATCTCCTATTTTTATTTTCTGTCTTAATTTACGTCTCTCTTGATTAATGCCATGTAGGTATTTTTGTCTCTAAGAACAATTGTTGTTTTCGGAAATTTTAAATAGCAGGTTTTATTTTTACATATATAAAATATGAAATTGATTGTTACCTTCAATTGTCTCTTATCCAATTCATCAAGATGTTGGTTAATCGCGTGAACAGAACTGAACTTTTTACAAACTGATTCTGCTGCACGTTTTATTGTGTCAAATATTGGGCTCCAATGACACTGAAATTACTTCGAATCAGATAATACTGCGTAAGAAGACCTATTTCAGGTACCCTTGAGGTACATCCCATAAACAAGATTGTTTTCTAGCTATATCCCCATAAGAAAGCATATTATGGACATGTCCGCAAATCGCGCGCAACGGGAATGACGGTATCTGCTACAAATGTGCACATATACTCTAGTTACAACAAAAGAATGATGCACCAAGAAGGAGTTGCTCGATTGTAATAAAATTTTGTATTCAAAGGCATTTGGATAGCACTTGCAAATGATTAAATGTTGGTGTCCAATGATTGAATAGCGGGAGCTACAATGAATCTCGACAGCGCACTCTGCAGGAGTATAATTATAAGAAGCGGTTCTCAATCTGGTGTACAAAATTTCTATTACATTGCGGCTTAGGATACCTTTGAACGACTAAAAAATGCCTCGCCGCAGAATTCGAGCTCATTTCGAGCAACTGTCAGAGTTTGAAAGAGGTAGCATCATTGGATTGAAAGAGGGAGGTTGGGAAAATCGGAGAATAGCTCGTCATATGGGTCGAAGCGAGGAGGCAATTAGAAGATGCTGGCAAGAATGGGGGGGGGGACAATACTAAATATTGTGACTTCAACCAGGAGTTATGATTTGGGATGCCATTTCCCTTGATAACCGGCCCCTTTTGGTAATCTTTAGAGGCACATTTACAGCACAGCGGTATGTCGACGACATTCTGAGACTTGTTTTGCTATCGTTCCTTTTGCTATCGTTCCTTTTGCAGCTATATAACTTTCCCCTGGCCTTACTTTTCAGAAAGATAACACATACGTCACATTTTGCTATGAACTGTCTTGCAGCTTATCAAACACTTCCTTGTTCAACCAGATCGCCAGATTTCTTTCCAATCGAGCATGTCTGGGATATGATGTAAAGGGGACTGCATCTGCCAGGAAATGTTGATGACCTAGCTTGACAATTGGAGCAAATTTGGCAAGAAATACCGCAAGAAACCATCAGAAAACTTTATCACTCTATGCCACTTCATGTGGTAGCTTGCATCCAGGCTAGAGGTGGGTCAACACTTTATTGGGCTCTTTACCCTGCAGCTATATAACTTTGGATTAAATCACTCAATTTTTCTGAAATTTTAATCATTTTCTATTCTGTATATTATTGTCCTATCGGAAAATTATTAATTTTTGTCTCCTTCGGACAACTCCTTCTTACTGCATTGTTGTTGTTTTTTGTCCTTAATTAAAATTTATATTTGTTTTATAAGATGTTTTTTGCTATAGAGTGTATACTTTCACAATGAATGAGCAACAGCACTCATTGATTATGTACATCATTATATGTTGTGCGGATTTGCCGGCTTATGTTGGTGAGTTAGAACTAGGTTCCCAAGGGCTTCTGTACTCTCCATAGACGATTGCCATTTTATTTTGAAGAGTTTTACATGTCAATTGCTGCTATGATGAGAACAAGAAACTATACAAATATGACCTTGATGAAATAGGTATTTATGGAAGTAGTAACTTCGTTTTAGCAGGAATTTACTAGGGTGCTCAAACTAACCTGCGTATGGTCCATAAAAGTACTTCACTACTTTGAAATATGGGAATGAAATAATTGCTCCATAGGTCTAATTATATGCTGGTATTATTGGTGAAGAATTCTTACCATTCTAATAAATCCAGTTCTAATGGATGAAACAATTCTAACAGCTGGAAATACTTTGTATCATCATGTACAATTTGTTGAAGGAAGTTTGCTGCAAAATGAGTGCAAAGAAAGATCTGTGAGTCTTATTCCCATTATGCTTCTTTGGGAAATGCTCGGCAGACAGATGATTACTTTAAATACACCGTAGAAATCTTCAAATTAGTTTGATAAAAACGTTTCTTTAAATAAAAACTGGCTTTTTATTCAGTGCCTGACAAATATGACCGTATGGAATGGCTGATATCCATTAAAGCATAGCAATGGTGGTGAAAATATTGTATGATTTGACGAATTGATTTGTGTTTTTCCACAGAAACTTCTGAATTATTTTTTTATAAAAGAGTGATGTTTTGTAAAAATTTTAATTCTTCATTCTCAAATCTGGCTGTATGTGAAAATTACTCAATAGTCATTGAATAACAATTTAAAGCACATTTCTTCCCAATTTCATGTTTTAGATCTGAAAAGTTTTACAATTAGAAACAAAAGAGAGGTAGACCTTAGTATGTGGAGGCTTTATATGTATATATATATATATATACACACACACAAACATATATATATATATATATATGTTGTAATTTTTATAAATGTTCTGAGTATCCTCTGGGATCTCATTTGGTATATAATAGGAAATATAAAACCCGTATTTTTTGGAACTCTGAATATATTAATTCGGCTTACACTTCAGATAGAAGATCATTCTATTCACGTATTAAGGATTTTCACCAAAGTGACTTAATTTCCAATAACATACCCAAATCCCAACGTTCTAGGGATTCTGATCATTTAAACTTAAAGTTTAAGAGGTGCTCCGATAAGAGATGCAAGACATGCGTCATGATGGCTGAGGAGCAGTATGATAGGGATTCAAACTTTTTTATTTTGTAAAACTTTTAATTGTATTTATATGATGACTTGTGGTATGTGCCAGTTTAATTATGTTGGGCAAACTTCGGGAACTATAAATATTAGAATTAATCAGCATAGATCTGATGCAAAACACTATAATAGTCGTAAGAATATAGGTCGGATAGAAATTAAACATTTTAATTCACATGAATTTAATACTATTAAAATATATATTATTAAAATTGTACCCTACACAAAAGAAAGATTATGGTTTGAGAATTTTTATATTGGTTTTTATGGTACTGTTTACCCTTATGGACTAAATGCAATATGGAACAATAAAAATGTATTAAACGCAAATAAGCAAAATAACCAAGTATTTTATTACCAAGAAGGATTCTACAGGATTAATAATCCTTATAAATTAACTAGAACTTCTAGAGGAAAACGTAGAAATCGAAAAATAAGAGCTTAAAGAAAATTCCGTCTTACTGCTCACATATTTGAATCTTCATTTCTTTGAATTTTGTAAGTAATTTTTATATTTTGATTTGTTGATAATTTTTAGAATTATAGATTTTATTTTTGTAAATTTTATCGTTGAAAATTTTTTGCATTTTTATCAATGAACTCTTTTGTAATTTGGATTTCCCAATTCAGCCTACCAGGAATTATAGATTTTATTTTTGTAGATTTTGTCGCTGGATTTGCTTGCATCTTTTAATCATGAACTCTTTTGCAATTTGGATTTCCTAATTCAGCCTACCAAGTCGCAAGGGGGGAAGGTTGGTACCATTAAACTAGTTTAACCCCGCTTAATCGGTCTTCAGCCCGATATTGCTTTTTGACTTGCTGGGTTCCATATTTTCATTTTTTTTTCATTGTTACATTTCTTTCTGGATTTTTGTCTTTTTAAATTTTATAAATTATTCTTTCATAAATTTTCAGTATATATATATATATATATATATATATATATATATATATATATATA
>BMAW01107335.1:0-29465 GCA_019974015.1 Nephila pilipes
TTTTTTTTTTTTTTTTTGACGTAGAAGGGTGATCCGGGTGTGAATCATCTTCAACGTCTTCTCGGTTATCTTGAAAGGGCTTAAACCACTCAAAAACACAAGCACGCGATAAGTATTAATTGCAAATACTTCTTTCAATAAATTATATAACTCAGTAGAGTTTTTTCCAAGTTTCATGTGAAATTTCACAACAATTCGTTGCTCACTTTTCATTTTTCCCGCAAAACAGAAAATAACTATAATGCGAACGAAAACTAAGGGTCTACAAATTTGCTTACAGGCAAGAGATGTACTGCATTCGGAAGAGAAGGCTTCACGCTAAACAGCTGTCGATTGCTGGAGTTTGGCGCATGCGTACTTCTGTGGCATAATCAGTCTCGTTCTTTAATGGCTCCACCTCATTTCGCTTAAAACTTCTTGAAAGCTATGTATTAGCTTGCTTGTTGGAATGTAAGAAGCATTGCACACGCGTTTTTTATGCATTTTTTATAGGCACGTTGAACGTATGCGGGATATATGATGAATAATGTTATAAGTCTTCATAATTTCAGATCAAGAACGTAAAGCATATGATTCTAACTTTCACTTCGAAAAAAATCAAGAGAAAAAAAACTTTTAGTGACAGATGGATATACGTATTTATGAAATGGAATTGCAGTTTCCTATTTATTCTGTAATGTCTTCCAAGCGTTAATCTCTAAGACTTCTATTGATCTTCAAAAGAAGACGAGGAAAAATAGATGGAAGATTTATCGGAAGCGCAACTTTCAGAAAACTCAGGAAGCAGTTCTTTTTCTTCCTGCTCACTTTTGCTCAACCTGACAATATGTTTTATTCATTTTCCGAAATGACTTGCCTTTAACCTCTCTTTGACCGCATAAAAATATAACGAATTTTGTTTGAAGAAATCTGTATCTTAGATACACTTCTCTGAATGTCTGAAAAGGGGAAATTATGTTTATTAAAAGTTTATGGGTATAAGGGGAAGGTTGCTGATTTTTGCGATCTTTCTGAATACTTTTAAAATACGTCGCTAAACGGTTTTAAGGTTTACTAAAAATTAATACTGTAAAGGTTAGGGGGAAAGGTTTTCCGAAACAAAGGTTTTATAGGTTTGCCGAATAACAAAAAAAAATCCAAATTTGGTGCTCACGTGAAGTTTTTATTTTATTTTAAACATCAAGTGAATCTGTGAATCTCTCTTCATTTTCTTAAATAATAAATAATACCATGTATTTTGGTACTATTTCATATCTGAATCAACTTTTGATGATTGTGAAGAAATGAAATTGTGTACAGAAAAGAAAATCAAACGAAGAATATTAAATATTATTATTAACAATTTCTGTGAAAAAAATAAATCTGATGTCGGTTAACATACAAGCCATTCTTAATAAAAATTTAAAAATGAAAATAAGGATGGACAGAATATTGCTTAATGATATAAAAGTGGCAGCAGAAAATTCTTTCTCAATTTATTCATCCTCATATTTTCCAGACTAATAGATTCTATAAGTAAGCCACCAGTTAAATACTCTTTACCTAATTCAGAATATAAAAACACCAAATTCGCTTGAAATAATAGACATAAATGGAAATTAATTTAGAAATATTAATATACTTCAAGAAATTGTTATTTGATAAAATTTCTTACTCGAAACAAACATATATTCAAAGAAATTTCAATCTGAACAGAATATGTCTTTGGAATATATACATCCATGGCCCGGAATCAGTTCCAGGTCTACTCTGCGGCGGAGGGACTTTGTACCGTTTCAAGGGGAATTAAAGATATTGAAGTAAACTCCAAGAAAAAATATATTAACTTTAAGTAACTAAGTATTTAATTATATTACTTGTACAGCTATTTTACTGATCAGTTTAGTGACAGGAACTATCTCGTTGGAAATATATTCAGGGATAGCTGAGTTCTTGCTAGAGAAAAAATTCAATTTACCTCTCATTTACGAATGTTCTTTATCTCACCAAAGCCACGCTGAAAAAATGTTAAGATTCTGGGACTGTTGAAAATCAGAAAACTTATATAACTCTGGCTTTTGAAGTTGTGACATCATTGTTCGTATACTTCCTGTTTTTTTTTTATTTTCTTTATTTTTTATTACTTTATTTTTGGAACGTATATTAATTTGTATTCTACTGACGTCATTACTTCCTGCTAAAACGAATGTTGATACTTTGATTCTCGCTCACACTCAGTTTGTTCGGCGACGTTAAGCACAGCGCTGGTCTTTAAGATGATTTCTGAACTGATTGTGAGCGTACCGTATAAAATTTTGATAATAAAAGATTTTTAAAAAGGAAAGGGATGCCATGCCTCGAAAAATTTGTCACCACACCACAGAGATACATTGAGCATTCAACTATTTTTTTTTAATTCTATAACTTCAAAAGTGGGAATAGTTAGATGAAGAGAAGATCAAGAACAGGTCATAAATGTCAGAGTCGACAGATCAGCACGAAGACATAAGAAAAATCGACTTATTAGAGACAAACTAGGAATTGAGTTGCAAATACCTCTTTACGTAAAAGATCTTGAGGTTCTCGGGATTGCTAGAATTCATGAAAGAAAATAGAACTACAGTTAGTGATTTAATGATATGTTAATGCAGGGATCGACGAACTTGTAGCTGTAGTGTGCCAAACCAATCCACCAATATGATTAAGATTCCGCTTGGTAGAAAATATCAAGCAATTCAATTTTCGCCGCAATACATTCAGAGTTTAGGAATAGAGATCAAGAACACAGATTTAGAGTTTTATTATATATTAATTATACATCATTTAAAGATATTTATTGGTATAAGAATAAATAACATAAAATATAACTATTCCTTCAACATAAATAAAAATTTTAAACTGAACATAAATTATGTATTATGTCTTTTAAACATATTTATTGATATAAGAATAAAGAACATAAAATATACCTATTCCTTCAACATAAATAAAAATTTTAAACTGAACATGTATTATATATTACGTATCTTTTAAATATATTTATATCAAAATAAGTAACAAACAACATAAAACACAAATATCTTTTAACATAAATAAAAATTTGAGCTGAACATATATTATGTATCTTTTAAACATATTTATTTAAATAAAAAATAAATCAAAGATAAATATTCCTTCGACATATTTAAATAAAAAAAATGAATTTTCAATATGAACCTTATCCATGCACTGTTGTACTTAATAACTCGATATTACAGGTATTATTTGTGACTTTCAATTTGACGCATGATTCTGAATGTTCGACTGTTAAACGACTTCTCTGTGGACTCAAAACGTTTTTCATAATAGAAACTATTTATTCACATAGATATATAGAACCAAAAGCGGAAAACAGAGCACATGCAATTTTCTTCAAACAACGAAATCTCTCTGGCAATGACATCTAGTAATTTAAAATAGTTGTCGGTTTATCGTTAGAGTTATCTTCCAGAATGTTTCACGATTCTGTAAATTCTACTTTCCGTAATTCTTAAGATGAAAATTCAATAAGGTACATTTCAAAATTATCAACTTCCATCCAGTCTAAAATTGACAAATCGAATGAAATTATGAATGGGTCTATTAATTCTGGTTTGAATAGGAAGGAAACTATAGGTATACAAGCTTCATAGTCTTTGCATCATTTGGAAAATTCCTCCTTCGGTGCTTTAACGTAGGTTTGAAGTTCATCTTTGTCTATGTATTTGCGAACGTTTTGACATTTGGAAAGTATTTCTACGGGCTAGTATTAATATCACTGAAAAATACATTTAATTGTGTACCAAAACCTTTCCATTGCTGAAACATTTCAAGCACTGTTCAGCCTTTTCCTTGCAATCATGAGTTTAGTTCACTAAGATGTTTTTGTACATCTGTCAGAAACATCAATTTGCATAAACATTTTTATCGTTCAGTTCCGGAAAATGTTCATTCTCACTAAGAAATACTTTAATGTGTTCAATGCATGACATATAATTGAGCACGTGAACCTAATCAATCAGGAACGCCTACAGACCGTATATGGTGAACAGGTCATGTCTTATCAAATGGTTGGACGCTGGTGTTGCATGTTCAATGAAAGAAGGCAGAGTATGGAAGACGATCGAAATGGATGTCCCTCCACATCCGCGAATGAAAAACAACACTACTAGAGTGAAGGGCATGTTGTTAGCAGAAAGGCGTATAACGGAATGAGACGGAACATCCACACTGCATATTTGTCAGGTCCATCCAAAACAAAGATGATGTGCAGCATGCTATGGGATAATTCCTTGCATCTCAGGAAACCGAGTTTTATCTGAGTGGTTTCTTTAAACTGATTGCATGCTATAACAAATGTCTCAATATTAATTGCGACTATGTCGAAAAATAACACAAGGTATATAATTCAAGATAACATGGTTTATTTTAATTTGGCAATAATTTTTTCTTGTGAAAAAAAATGACCACACTTACTTTTGCAATATCCTTTGTACATTTTCTGCCATTTGAGTTTTTCGTCTTTCAATAGATTGCGCAAAAGCCGGTATTTCTAGATTTCCAGATAATATTGTTTGAAAGTTTGGTAAATCGCTGATCAATATCTCAACACTTTTCAAAAATGTATTATTTGCATGTTCTCTACCTGTGAAAGCTTCACCTTTAGCAGGTGCAAGCTGAGCAATTACAATACATTCAGGTGCTTTAGGTTTGATTCCATTTTTATTTTTTATTTTTATTTTTTGTTTTATTTTGTTTCTTCTATCCAGTAACAGCTCTTTTTATAACTTAATATTTTTTATCAGAATTCTTAAATGTGGACAGATGTTTAGTTTGAGAATATCCATGTATCTTTGATGCGCGACATACGATGTTATCAAGACATTCAGCCTGATTCTTTCTTCGTACGAATCCATATTCATTCGTCCAAGTATCTTGAAAACCGTGAATTTCAAGCTTTCTTTTTTAGAGGCCATTTGATTTAAAATGTAGGTATAAATTGTCATAATAATTAAACAAATAAAATACAAATTTTCTGAATAAATGTGTCGTAAAGTTAAATTAACTTATAGTACTAAATGTGCATCAAACAAAATTCTACTTTCGACAGACATCATACTCGATACCAGTGTATCGATGCTACTAAGGAGAGAAAGGGCAATTTATCTTTATCTGATAACTTTGTAGAGTGCCACTAGGAATTGTATCGAGTACCAAATCTGGCATAGGCTGCCGACGCCTGTGTTGGAGCATGAAACAAACGAAATATCGAAATTCAAAAACGTAAGTATTTTTTTTTTTCTCATTGGGATGCATCGTATTCATATTTGAATGTTTGATAATGAAAATTTGAATACACACATTAGGTCACTGAGATTTTCAAACATTTCCCTTATTATTTCTTATCCTTCTTCTCTGGATGGGGAGTGGACTAAAGGCACGGGACTATTGATGTCGCTGATAGATTGCTTGTTTATAATGTCTCCCTTAGAAGAAACGTGGGGGTTAAAGTAAAGTGACCAGATTTTAACATTCGAAAAGCGGGACACCATTGACAGGTGGAGGAGGGGTCTTGATTAAAAATGTGGTACTTAAAAAATACCTACCATTAGTATCTAAATAAATTACGAATATAAATAATCTGAATAGCTTATTTGTGGACATCACTTGTTTAACTAGCACTAGCTCGCATTACGGTGTGTATTGTATGAGAGACTGTTACAAAACTCAATATGCGAAGGCATTACTTCGCGGACGACCAACAAACTCCTTACACCCTGACCCTTCACTTCTCTAAAACTCCCTTCCTTTTCCAATATTTATATAAGATGTAATTCCTTTACAGCAATATTCCAAATATTGCTGGATCGCTAGCGAAACATGTCTCCATAAGAATGAAATCTATGGAAGTGTTCAAAGTGTTCTCCTTTCATTTTACAGCTACAAAATGTTTTCGTTGGTGCCAATGCCTAAAACTGCCACTGTTCATTAAGTCCAAACAATGGTGGTCGTATTCTAACAACTGATCAGGGCAAACTTTAATAATCAGTTCTCAACAATTATTTTTATTATTAAAGTTTAAAATTATAAAATTTTCAAAAATAATACAAAGCTCTTATTCTGGTTAAATAGCTACATGGAAGCCGAAAACCGTATATTCCCTTCCCGTTCTCCCGCCGCTCCTAGCTTGTCTTGCATTCTTTCTAAAAATCGGAACTTTCTTAAGACCCCGCGGGATAAATCGTTAAAAAGCGGTACATCTGGTTACCTTAGGTTAAAGGCACCTGACCTCGTAATTTATAACATTGGTCAAGTGATGACACTTGAGCTGGCACCCCTCTCTCCAAACTTCCACACACATCATGGGAGGACTTAGAGCCTCGACAAATATAATTTACATCAGTCTTTGTTTTTGATTACTAAATGCTCATGATACTTAATAATATGTATATTTCTTCAGACTCTATCGAAGGTCTTAGAGATAGATAAAAAAAACTGCTGTTGTATGATTGGTAGGCTTAAGATTCTGTACAACTCTAATACATTGGCTAAAGTATAAAATATGGTACATAATACTGTGACCCCATTTAAAAGTATATTGCTCCTCTGGGAACAAGTTATGGCCATCAAGATGAAAGATAAGCTTTCCAAGTATCATCCTCTCCTTCATTTTGCTTTGAATGACCATCAATGTCACTCATCTGTAATTCTCAGAAGACGCAGCTGTTTTGCTCGGTTTTCTTATGGGAATAATTAAAACTCTTTTACGAACTCTGGATAGTTTACCACGATGCCAAGGTTGATTGATGATATCCAGCTGCTTTTCGAGTTCTTTCCTTACATCTCACTCTCTTCGACTCAGACATGTATCTTGGCTGTGTTTAAAGTTACCCCAAAACATGTAAAAATAATGTTTCTCGAAAATCATTTTTAGACACTAAAGTTTTTTCTATATTAAAGACTGACTATTACGATTAAAATAATGTGAATTATGCTGAAATGTGAAATGATTTTAAGTATGACCTAAGTTGTAGGTTAGAGGATCTTTATGGATGGTTGTGTACTTCTCTATATTAATTAAAACTTACACTATTTTTTCAAAATTTTCTTTGCAAATACATTGATATCTTACTGCACTTTGAAATACAACTGAAGCTATGTTTGAAATAGAAAAATTATTGTGAGATTACTTAAGTTAAATAATCAAAAATTCTCCCAGGTGCTCTATTCTGAAAAAGGCTATTCTAAATATATATCTTCGATATATTTAAGTTATTTATAACAGAAAATAGGTATGGTATTTTGATTTCAGTAATAAGGATATATTCAATTTTAAAGTAGTATTTTCAATGGTAGATGCATATTTTTGTGATTAGAATTTATTGATCGATTTATTGTTTTTATATAAATGAGATTAGGATTTTCTTATTTTAAAGAAAAGCTGTAAAAGAATTTAGAAATGTTTGACTTTTGAGGACAATTTTGTAATATATATGGTTTTTTTGCGTCCCAATATTTCATTTTCTTTTATGGGAAATAGATACAAATATTATTGGTGGGAATTTTAATGCAGATTTGTTATCTTAATCGGCTTTTCTTAACGTTTAAATTACACTCAGGAACATTGAAAATAGCGCACATAATAGGGAACTTCGGTTTGAAATTAAATTTAATACACATAATGATAAGGATGTAGGAACACTTGATTATAAAATCAAGGCATTTAAACAGATACGCGATGTGTACAATCAGACAAATATAGTGTGACTTCAATAGCGCTTCGAATAGCCTCTTGCTGCAATATATGAAGCTACACGGTCCAGCATTTAGTTGATTAGACGTCGGATGCAGTCTTGAGGTAGAGGGGATAACAAATATTGAACGACTACCTCCAAATCATACACAGAGTGACACGGAGGAATCTGGAGTTTCAGCTGGTACCACAATTTCTCAACAGGCGGCAATTCTGGGGAATGGGCCGACCTTGGAAGAGTCTCAACATAACGTATAAAAACCTTTAATTACTCTTGTTATATTCGGAGGAGAATTATCCTGTTGAAAAGTTTCCCCGGAAGAGCATTTCGGAAAGGTACCTAGTAGGGTCGTAGAATGTCATCAACATAACGCTGATCCGTTAAGGAACCATGTACCACAATTTATTATAGGCTATGATACTCTTATTAACTTCCCCTCCCCCAGACCCTTACACTTGCTGTGTGTACAGTGCATAGCTCGACCGCGTGGTTGGAAGCATATCATTCACCAAAGCTCTTCCACACCTGTACGCGGTTATTACCTTCCCCCAAATAGACCCAGGATTTATAACTAAGCAACAAGTTTTGCCAATATGTGGCATTTCACGTCGGTCTGGCTTGGCATCGTAGTAGATGGAGTCGTCAATGTTTCTGTATTAAAGAGAATACACGAAAAGGGCGCTTGGATTGCAAGCTCGATTTTACAAGGTGTCTGGAAATGGTTTGTGGATCAACTGGCAATCCTGCATCTGATTGTATCATGGAACAAGTCACAGTAGGATCCACAAGCGCTTGACGCATGATCCTCTCACCTCGTCGTCTTGGTCACTCCAAATACAATTCTCAATTTGTGAATACCATCCCGTGTCCACTTCTCTTAACATGTTTTGTCAACACACTCCTAACGATCTACTTGGTGAGCAACGTGGCGCATCAACCAGACTACGGTGTTCATGCCGATTATCAGGACACTGTAAAAGTCGCTTAATTGTGCGAAATGTCTTCTCACTCATCTACCTGGCATTCTTTGCTTATTAAAGTCCTCCTAGATTCGAAATGTGGTCATTACGTTTATGAATTTGTCTACTATGCACCGGTTTATATAGGACCCACATTTTGATTGCGATAACACTGAAAGGATGTGTGGTCATGCGCATTAGAACCAAACTAGGATCAGTTTCATATCAGACATCATTCAAATACTTTACAAATTTTAGCGATCATAGTTCGCTTTCTACTTGGTGCGCTATTTTCAGTATTCATAAGTGAATAAACACATTCATATTGTTAGCCAACCAAAACGTAAAACCATGAATGAAGTACCCAAACTTTGAATATACCACGATAAGATATGCAAATGATTAGTATTTTAATGTATATGCACACATGGTCATTTGTAGTTCCTTCAACAAGCGGTATATAAAAGAAGAATAGAATGCTTATTTAAAGAAATGGATCTGCTTTTTCGTGCGGCTGTTTGACGTGAACAGCTTCACTATGCATGAAAGAGGAATAAGAGCGTCATTTTTAGTTCAACAGAGGAAGAATTGTTGATTATGGAGAATGCAGATTATCCTTTCAAGAAATCGGTGATGATCTCGGATGAAACAAAAAAAATGATGGTGTATAATCGATGGATGAAAGAGAGAATGAATTAATGACAGCATTTTTTGTACCCACCCCGCTACTACACTGCACGTGATGACAGGCTTAAGCGCGCATGTCATTGATAGATTGTACTGCCACATACAGAACCATTTACAATAAACACGGTATTTTGCACAAAAATTGGTGTTCATTGGGACGATTTGACATCAGCAGCAGCGCACTGGAATGTCCGTATGGCGACCATTTCTGCTATTACGCTTTTATCTAAAAATAGCAGACTGTTTTTTATTCATTGATTGCTCATTAATATCGCACTAAGAAGCAACATGAGGGATCTAAATATTAGCGACGGACCTCGTAATTTTGAATATTGGTCAAGTGACAAAGACAACACCTTTCTCACTAAACTTCCACACTAAATGAATGGAAAGACTTAGAATCACGAAGTACGAAACATGCATCAGTCCCTGTGAAAGGAGGGACTTTAGTGGCATCAAGTCTCGAACATACGACTCGACGAAACAACGTCGGTTGTGAGTTTGTGACAATGACCACTAGGCTACAGTCAGGACCATAACTGTGGCCACATTTTTACAAGGAATGGACAATGATTGAGATTTTTAACAGCGATTTCATTTTTTGTGGCTGTTGTAGCATAGATGTTATTAAAATTCAATAGTCAAAATTAAAATCAAAATTAAATCAAATCAAAATTAAAATCAAAATTAAATAGTTTCATTTAAAAAAAAATTTTAATTTCCAATTAAAGGAATGAGATTTTTTTTTTTTTTTTTTTTTTTTTTTGCAATTTGATTTAAAGAAAAAAATTACCTCAGAAAACCACACACGCCTCGTATGTAATACAGTGATAAATTGCTACGCAGGAAATTTTCAGAATTTTAAAGGTAATTTGTGGGGCTCATGGCAAAATAACGTATAGCTACAAAACATTTGTTTTAGAAAGTTGATTCAAATTGAATAAATTAAGGGAAATAGCAATTGCAAACCAGAAAGAATTTAAAATAAGTATTTCTTTGACTAAAATTCGAAAAATAAAATAAATCTGTGCATAGAATGAGAAACAATATTCCATTGCTTAAAATATCAACTTTATTTAAAATGTAATTTATAAACGCTGTAGTCGAACAATAGGTGATAAGTGAATATAACTATCACAGAAGATCCATATTCTGTTGAAATATATAGCACTTTTTAACGACACAATAATCTTTTTAAAAAGTACCTGAAAAGTTTTATCAAAATTAAAATTTAAGGCACTTTATTGCTCAAATTTCTAATTATTGAAGTTTACTCAATATCTATTAATTTATGAATAGTAAAAAATTTATAATTTAAATGTTCGATTTATGCAAAAAACAAAATGTTTTATTGTTTAGATATGCTGGTGGTAATTTATCGTTTCAATATTTGAAGGTTTCTCATGAAAAAATTTACAACAAATGTTTTTACCTGTAAAAATTATCTTTAAGTTTTTTTCATAGAACAGATATAAGAAATAAAATAGGAATAACTAGAATAATTTCTCGAACATTTTAGCATCCCTTGAACTTTTCGTGGCACACTTACGGAAAAGCAGGACGTAGAAGAAATAATAATTCATGTTGAAATGCCATATTTTTGAGCATTCTTTAATTACTTTTCAACAATTAAATGCTTCACTTCCCAATGCACGCATTGTTAATATTTGCTTCAACCATGCCAAACAGTTTTTTAAGTCAGTAAGGTTACCAGATATCTTCACCACATAGAACATTTGAGATCTATTGGGAAAGTGTATGTTACCATCCGAAATTTTTATTAATTTACCCTAGCAATTGGAGACAATATAGTTAGGAAATCCTATTTTATAATTATAAAAATTGATCTATAAACTAATATATTTATGATATAAACCAGAGTTTATAAAAGGAAATAGGTTCGAACTGCGTTACTTATACTAGTGTCAGAAATCTTAAAGTTATCATATTAGTCTCGAATTAGACGTATGTATGTACACTTATCAGTAATTCGAACACCAGTAAAGTCTTATTTGTAATTTGATTAAATAGTTTCTCTACAAATCAACTTTTTCACTACATATTGACCAAAATGTTGCATATACGTCTATGCTTAGTTTGACATTACCTTTACTTTACTGTTTAAGTTTTCATTATATTTAATTGCGTTGTTACAAACTGTGACATGTTCTGTATTTGGTTGATTATTCTTAATCAATTGCCATCACAATGTTCGTAAACAACATTTTCCACAATTTTCCCGAAAGATAAAGAGATAAACTTTCTTATTAACGAACACATAAACTTGCGGTTCGTTAATTTCTGGCGTAAAATGTTAAATATTGGTTGTGAAGTAAGTGATATCTAAGTATTATATGTCCAATAAAACAGTAGTTGATTGGAAGAACAAGGCAGACGTGGCAAAATTTCAAAGTTACATAGCTTTGAACCTTCACCCGCACTTCAAGATGAGTGATGTGTTAGCGGCAATAAGACGGACTCCTTTGCTGATCATACCGCGATGTTTCTTGGTCAGAGAATCACGCAACTTGTTCTGCAGTGAGTGGTGATAGACACCGGTGATGATCTGGTTCTTCTCCAGATAGTGTGTTAAAATGACTCCATGACAGTCTCAAAAGCATACAGCATCACCTTCGCTGTATTTTTCCTGCACCGATTCCCAGTGACAGCGGTATTCACGAACTGGTGACCATGGTCATTAGGCTACCGCGGCTGATGTCGTTACTACTAATCCTGGCTGATGTCGTTACTACTAATCCTGGCTGATGTCGTTACTACTAATCCTGGCTGATGTCGTTTACATCGAGTCATGTATACGAGTCCTGATGCCACTTAATACCATGTAGAGGGGCTCAATCCTCGTTAAATGTGTCGAGACTATCCTTTCTTGACCTGGAGTGGAAGTTTGCAGAAGGGGTACCAGATGAGGTGTCGTCCTCGTCAATTGACCGAGGCTCAAATTTATTCAGTCCATCACCAATACCTATCGGGTTTCTTCTAAGTTAAACAATTCATGATACTCATAATTATTTATCGTGGCTTTAAAACATGCTACCTGGTGTTGTTATACATTCGTTAAAATTCGTTTCATAATTCTAATCTCGTTTAAAGAACATTGTTATTGGTAAAGGCAAAAAGGGAAATAAATTGTAATACAAGTGCATTAGTTATTGAAATAAATATGGCTTATTAGTTTATCACTGAATTTTTTTTTTAGTAACGGCAGTTTTAGACAGTTACGTTGAAATAGCTTTAAATAGTGTTATTTCAAAAAAAAATTTAATTCCTTGTATTTTGGTCAACATATATTTTCTATTTCCAAAATTAAAATAAGTGTTCTATGTCTGTAAGGAATGTCAAAATTTTCACGCAGGAAATTTACTTGTGTGCACTGTACATCCACTCACTTCATAAGGACCCTTCATATTACAACTAAAAAAACAAATCGCATATCTACTAAAAATATAGAAATCTTATTGTAGCGATCTGTATGAAAAGAATACAAGCATTCCCTGTAAAAGTTTTATTTATAAAATTATAACAGAGTAAAAACATTTACTTAATGTTATAATATTTACGAGTACATTTAGGGAAATAACTAATTGCAGCGTCCATTACTTATAGAAAATTGGAAGTGTCTTAAATGTCTTCCCTTTCTTCACTAATGAATATGTCGCTATCTCCAATTTCCTATTTCGAACTCTTGCTTATGTTCGTGTAAAATGGGATGGTCTATTGTATCTCAGTGGTTTCTGAGTGACCTTCCCTTTTCTTCGTGACATCACATGGACTTTTTCTTCTGAAAGAAGGTTCGTCAGCGTCACCAATCACCATAGAAGTCTACCTTTTATTTGTGGCTTTGATATTATTTGCAGAAAGATGTCTGAGTATTTCCCTCACTGTAATTGCCGAAGAAACTTTTGGTACTCGAAATCCAAGTCACTGTTCCACAAATTTTCTTCACCAGAAGCATACATTTGTAGATCGAAACACTTTGGCGCTAAAAGAATATAAAATACTTTGTTGAGGAGATATGCCTATTCCTGGTTTCTTTGCAGTAGTTCAATACTTAGACTTCCTGATTTCACATAAAATTTTCTCTGAATCCAACTTTGAAAGACTGCAAAAAATGAGAAAAAGTTGTAGATTGCTACACTATTTTGCTTCTTAGCATCCTATAACATATTTGTTTCTATTAATAATCAATACTATCAATAATATATTAAATACGTAATTAATCAATTCAAAACATATGACTTGATGTAATACCGGATATATGAAGCATATAAATATAATCATTAAAAATATAATCGCAAAGCAATTTATTGGAAAAGCTCAAAAAAGATGTACATAATCCTGGATACAATAATGAATACATAAAAACAATTAATGTATTATAAAAATATTGTAATGCAGACGAAAAGGGATATGTAACAACATTCGAGAAGACTATTTGTTATACTTCCAGGATATATAATAATTATGAATTAGTAAGTAATAAGTCTTGATAAGCCATCAGCATTACTTAGTCGTGCTTCTGTGTAATTCGAAATATACATGTTTAGATGTTTATAACGTCTAAGTTGTAACTTAGGAGAATGAGGTGTAGTCATTTATATGTATATCGAAGATTATGGGCAATTATTGGTTCAATATATGAACCAAACACATAGTATTCAAATTTATTTCACAGCATAAACCTCAAACACAATGGTATATCAGTGTTGTTCTATAGTAAATTTTTAACAGACAAAAATATTAAAATTAAAATTTCTCTTGTCTTCTCTGAGACAAACAAGCACCATCACCAAACAAACTAGCCACAGCATAGTATAGGGTATTTTAGAACTTTATATCGTTCCATTGTTTTAGATCTTTACACAACAAACATTTAATCATTTAAATGATTGCACCCAGAGAAGGATACCTGTAACCTTCCTCCAGGAACAGTTAATAGCGGGGCGATTTCAGTGTAATATTTTATGCAATGACGAGAATAGCTAAACTGTACGAGTGAGCAACTTTTAACGTTGTGTTTATTTTAGGCAATTTTATTGCATCATTGACACACAATTTCTCCAGATCTAGTTAAAGTCTTACCGCTCCTACGAGATGAACCAAAAATTTTAACTTGCGTTTTTGCAAAAAAACACTTTGCAATTAAAAGTCAATTTGCAATCACTTGATTTGGACAGGACATCTAAATGCTTGAGTTGTATATTCCAGTCGTTAGGAATATCATCCAGGTGAGCCTTGAAATATTTATGGCATTTATGCGGAGTAGTGAGAGTGAAGGCGAAGTGTAAGGATGCAAGAGCCAGATATGGCTATATCGAAACAAAAACTAGTGATCTAGACGTTTGAAATAAATGGTAAATATATTAGCATTCATGGATATAGAGGAGAGTCGAACATAGAGAAGGATTGCTAGAGGCATCATCCATGTTAACTAAAGACATTAAGTATACTCCAAGGGAAAGGAAAATGATCACTAGTGAATGATGCCTGTATTCACCGGAAGAATGTAAGCCCTTAAGGGCATTTGTGTAGAGTACCATTAAATACTTTTTTGGAATGCAGCGGTTGTCTCCGAATGGCATAATTTTCTTTCAATATTGAATCGAGTTTTAAATTCTAGTTCGTGTCGAATTCTCGTTTTTCTTTCAGTCACAATGAGTAATAGGCGGGCTGACAAGTAGAGATATTTCTAGTCGTGACAAAACTCACTCGCGATGCAAATTATGTTGAAAAACTATTACAAACACAAAGTGAGAGTTACATGAGATGGTTGTTTGTTTCCAGTTAAACGTTTTCATATGTCAGGTGTAGTAAATGATTTAAACTAGAAATGTCAATTAGATTTTGAAATGTGATATAAAATTTGAATAAATCAAAGCTCTTCTCCTGGGATTTCTCAATATCCTTTCAATATGTCTAAACAAGTATGTAAGCAGTATCGAGTTCTATGATCAAATACGTTGTATTTCCCTTTGGTAATCAGAAAGATTTAGTTCCTGTTTTTGAAATAAATAAAATCGAAGTTCATAAATGCATGCTACTGTCTTTTAGGCAACACATTCGACCCGGTAAATTCTCAATTCTGTAAAACCTCATTTTTCTTAGTTTTCCTCTTTGCTTATGAAATAGAATTAAAATTAAAATATCTTATAAATATGTTTTTCCCTTTAATAAGCAAACCAGTTTCTAAACGAAATTTATGTTCTACAAAATTAGCAACTTGAATTTTGTAAGAAAATAATAAGGCCTGTTAAGGGAAAAGGTTATATAATTCTTATTGTTCTTTTGCATTTGACTCTCATCTATTCCTAATTTGTTTTTAGTTAGATAGTGCGCTTTCCCTAGTATCGGGTAGAATTCTTTAAATTCAATATTATCTTTAAAAATAACACCTTCATTTTGCATTCTTGTCCGGAGATTCTTATTTTGCTCACGTGGACACACCATACGTTGAGGACAAGTCATTTAATCTTAAGCAAATGGGATTTTTTTTCTAATATTTAACAGAGTCGTGTCCAGGAAGTACGTAATTTATTAGTAGAATCAGGAATATGTAAATATATTTTATCACTTTTCCGAGATTTTTCAGCGGAGATTGAAATAATGAGTACAAGTATTTTTCTTTTGCGGTGTTCAAAGATACGATAAGAAATGGCATTTTTTAAAAATTATTTTTCATCTCTTCTGGAAAATCAACTTCTGAATTGCTAAGATTTAAGTAAAATAATAATTTAACAGACAATGATGATATTAATATTCAGCAGGAGCCTCTAGTTTCACGAAGATACTTGGGTTTAAATAGAGTAAAGTTTAGAAATTCACAGTTTACAAAACTTATTCACCAAAAGAGTTAGTTATGTGGTGTAGCCTCTGTTAAAATACGTGATTAAATTTTTCGATAAGACCATTTGAAGTGTTTTATGCTATGGTTAGGAAACGGAGACATGTCTCTAAACTATTTTCAAATTTCTAGGTCAACTAAAATGTAAATTTGGTTCCCTGGTTTCCATATATCACCAAAGGAATTCCCGTAAGGATGCGACATACCTATGAAATGTCTCCTGGAATTAAATATTTAGAGTACCTCGTCTAGAGAAAAAGCGCTGGGTCTTACTCTTAAGAGATTTCGTGTCCTACTTTTCCAGCAATATTACGTGTAAATATACCAACTTTTAAAACATTTTAATGTTTTTTAAATTTATAAATTTGACCTAAATAGATAACTCTTCGTAGGTATTAGTTTCTATACTTATTCGAATTTGAAAATAAACGAGGAATATCACGAACAAGTCCATCTAGCAGGTAACCCACATTTATTATTTTACATACAATGAATAACTCGTCTCCAAACTAATTGCATGGATTTTCCCTTAAACTAGAACATCACTGATAAACTAACAAAAATATTAAGAGTTCTTTATAAAAAGTTCTAAAAATATTAATTTAATTTTATGAAAAGGACCTGCTTGTCTTCCTGTCTTCGGCTTCTATTTGATCCCGCTGGACAACTACGTTTTATTTTAAATATACTGAATACTTCGTCTCGAAAAAAATTGTATTGTATTTCCCTTAAACGGAACACACACACACCCTACTGCCAAACAAGGGATAAAATGTTAAGGGCTCCTTAAGTAAGTTTTAAAAATATTAAATTTCTATATTTCATGAAATGAAACTTATTAATCTATCTATTGTAAGGAAATGTTTCCGATATGTTTGAAATAGAAAAAAAGGGAAAGAGAACACTAAAGTAGAACCACCAAGACACATTTATCTTATTCAATATATGGAATACTTCGTCTTAAAACCATTCCAAGTTCTCTCCCTTAAATCTAGTGCCAACCAAAAAGAATACAGAATGCTCATTATGCTTTAAAATTATTAAATTACTAAATTTTATCGAAAAGACCTTCATATTAAAAATAGTGTAAAAGAGCGATTTTAGATATATTTGAATTTGAAAATAAAAGGGAAACATTATGCAAGTGTCCATCCCTCTGGTTCCACATATTTTTTTAAAATTATAGAATATCATCTGTCACATCTAATTGAGGGTCTTTTACATAAAATGAAACTTCTTTGCTAATCAACAATAAAGTATTCAGTTTTTCTGATTGTAATATTTAAAAAAATATTAATTTATTACACTGAAAAAAATGGACCATAGTTGTTTGTCTCGAGTAGAGGGTGTGTGTTATTCGATTTGTTTCAATGTTAAATTAAAGTTAAAAAGCTCGAATAGATTCAATTCAGGTTGTCTTCAGATTTTTTTTAAATGTATAGATCCCTTTCTCATTAGACTAATTGCATATTTGTTCTCTTAAACGAGACCCTCCCTTCCAACCTAATAGTAAAATAGTAATTATTCCTTAAATAATGTTTTAAAAATATTAATTTGTTAAATTTATGCAAATGACCTGCTCGTTTCTGGTTTCTTTTCTTCGTCTTCGGTTTCTTAGCTTCATCTTCGGTTTCCCAGCTTCAACTTCGGCTTCTTAGTTTTAATTACAAAAGTTTTAGCTGATCCCCGACATTTTATTTTGTGTGTGTGTGTGTGTGTGTGTGTTTTTTGATTTAAAACAAACGACTTTAAATACGGAATAATATTTATTCATATAAAAACACATATATACATAGTTGCATCAATGGGAGCATTGACTTTGCATGCATTTTGAAAGTTTGATTAAATCTGACTTATAACTTGTTTTAAGTTTCAAGCAAGACTCTAGATTTTTATTTGTTAGTCGACTTTTAACTTTACTTTTTATTATATTCATGCAAGAGAATGCTTGCTCACACGAATATATCGACCCAAAGATCGTCAGCGCTTCATATGCTAACTTCTTCACTTCATTGTAGCATTCTGGAAGACTATTCCATGCGCCGAATATGAGAGCCTCAACTCGCGGAGTTTCTATTACAGCAGTCCACTTGTGCAGCGCGATATGCATGCATATATAGACCTCCATCTCTTCCATCTTGCTCTTGAGTTCTATAAACTTGCCACTCCATAAGTCTTTGGTTTTTCAAATCCAGCAATTGCATTTGAAGTGATCCAGCATCAATTCCAAACGGCTCAATATTGATCTCATTTTTATTTGTGTTGAGAGGATTTACTATGAACGCGAGAGTACTTTTGTTTGTTTTGAATTCCTCGAATCTCTCAGCGAATCCATCTTTCATGCTTTTAAAACTAAGCTGAAATAATTTGAGTCAATATTTGAATTGGTTTCATCGCGATATTGATTCAGATTTTTAAATTTACCGCTCTCCATGTCTTCAACAAAAAGAAGTAATTTTTTTTTCGAAACAAATTACTTCTTCAAGCATTGCTTAGCCTGGATTGTCCTTTCCTTGCAGTTTTAGATTTAGTTCAGTTAGTTTCACTGTGGTATCGACAATGAAGTTGAATTTTTGCAGCCATTTGTCTTCCTTCAATGCTCAATGTTTTTTTTCATTGAGGAATGTTTTTATTTCACTCAAGCACAAAGCGAAACGTTGCAATACGTTACCTCTGGAAAGCCATCGCCCTTTATTGTGCAGAATAGATCGGAAAATTGAACTCTATTTCTTCAAGGAAATCTTTGAACTGGAGATGGTAGAGTGCTTTTGCCAAGATGCTGTGAATAATCTTAATTTCCAAGTTCATGACCTCAACTATTTCAACCTGAAATGTTTGAGCACAAAGCGGTTCTTGATAAATTAAGCAGTGAAACTTTAGAATTTCGTGGTTTATTATTTTCTGAAGAATTGATGTTACCCCTCTATGTATTCCTGTCATACTTCAGGCTCCATCAGTTGTTATAGAAATGATTTTATTTATATCGATTCCATTGTTTTCCAGGCATTTTTGCATCTATATCTTCTTCACGATTTTCCCTAAGAGCGGTAGCAATCCTAGCAGTTTTTCTTTTGGACCTTGGAACTACATATACCTAACGAAAAGGGTAACTTGTGCCGTATAATTTATGTCGCTAAGACTCATCTATAGCGAGTGATAAGTCAGAAACCAGTTAAATGTCTTCCACTTGCATATGTGTTACATTTAAAGACATTTTAGCAGTCTATCTTGTACCGTTTTAGCAAATATTGGCAAATCTTTGATGTTTTTCATGATTTCTGATTTGTTTTTAAAATCACTAAATAGTTCTTCAGATGCACATATAAGACAATCTATGGCGTACTCATCTGTTAATGTTTTTCCTCTTCTTACAATTTCTAATGATACTGCAAAGCTTGCCAGATTTACATTATTGGAAGATTGCGCCCAGTTAGCATGGAACTTGACTATTTTTTTATTTATTTATTTATTTATTTATTTATTTTTGGAGCTCTTCAACAGCTTTTTCCCGTGCATCACGTTGGATATTTATCAGCAAACTGGGTATATTTTGTAGTGAAATGTCTCTCCAAATTTGACTTTTTGACCTTATTGTGTGCGAGGTTTTCGAAGCAAATAAGACAGGTTGGAAGGCCATCTGTGTTGCACATGAATGCAAACGACTCCGTCCAATCCTGATTGAATTCTCTGTTTCCTTCTTCAGTTCTCTTTTTTCACCATATGCCATGCTGGTGGTGTTGTTCAAAAAATGATTTTTTTAAATTTTACTTAGCTACTGAAAGACATGCAATTTATTTACCATTATTACTTCGTTAACACGATCCTCAGATATCCAATCCAATTCTGTTACTGATTTTATTATATTATACGCGTGCATACCTTTGAGAAGATAATTCGGTTTTTAATCATATTCTTCTTCAAACAAACGAATAGACAAGCAAAAAACCGCGAGCATTTAAATTAACACACATATAATGTTACGTCTACCAAGCTATCCGAGGATGGCTGACTGACAACACGTCTAGATTCTAGACATGTCTAAGCTCTAGTCGGTGGCTGTTTGGGTGAGAGTGAAATAGAATGCAATTGTCTGAAAGATAAACATGGTCACAGAGTTTCATCTCTAAGAACAAAACAATAGTTCATATTTATCGCATACAGTCATATTAAACTTAATGATTTGTAATTAACGATTATGAAAATAGAAGCTATTGAGAAATTAGTTACTTAAAAATATCTTTTCTTATTTTTAAGGGTTTTGATAGTAAATTATTAATTTTTTCGTATGGAAGTGGAGAGCCGCAACTTTACACCAAAAGAACCACTGAGCCGCAGGTTGCCAACCGCTATTCTAGGAATACTTACTATTTTACTGTTAGGTTGGAAGGGAGGAACGTGTTTAAGAAAAAAAACATTTTTTTCTTCTATTGAGGAGGTATTCAAAACAATTAAAATAAAATGGGGGGGGGGGAATCTGCTAAAATCTTTAGAATTAAAACAAAGAAACAGAAGACGAAGAAAAGAAACCATAGACAAGCAGGTCCTCCACATAAATCTAACTAATTAATATTTTTAAAACATTATTTAAGGAATACATCCTATTTTACTGTTAGGTTTGAAGGGAGGGTAAAGTTTAAAATAAAAGCTATACATTTTCTATTGAGGAGGTATTTAATACATTTAATATAAGATGTGGGGGATCTGCTTAAACCTTTAGAATTAAAACTAAATAGCCGAAGTCAATTTTCCAGATCCCACATTTTATATCAAATATATTAAATACCTCCTCAATTTACGAAATGTATGTCGTTTATATTAAACACGTTCCTCCCTTCCAACCTAACAGTAAAATAGTAAGTATTCCTTTAATAATGTTTTAAAAATATTATTTTTGTTAAATTTATGTTGAGGACCTGCTTGTTTTGGGTTTCTTTTTTTCGTCTTCGGTTTCTTAACTTCAACTTCGGCTTCTTAGTTTTAATTCTAAAGGTTTCAGAAGATCCTCCCCCCGTTTCATTTTAAATGTATTGAATACCTCCTTAATAGACGAAATGTATGGTTTTTCTCTTAAAACTGACCCTCCCTTCCAACCTAACAGTAAAATAGTAAGTATTCCTAGAATAATATTTTAAAAATATTAATTATTTAAATTTATGTATGGGACATGCTTGTTTTTGGTTTTTTTTCTTGGTCTTCGGTTTCAAAGCTTCATCTTCGTTCTCTTAGTTTTAATTCTAATGGTTATAGCAGATCTCCCACACTTTATTTTAAATATATTGAATATTTCCTCAATAGATGAAATGTATGGCTTTTCTCTTAAACCTGATTCTCCCTTCCGACCAAACAGTAAAATAGTAAGTATTCTTTAAATAATGTTTTAAAACTAATAATTTGTTAAATTTATGTGGAAGACCTGCATGTCTTCAGTTTCTTTTCTTCGTCTTCGGTTTCTTAGCTTCGACTTCGGCATCTTAATTTTAATTCTAAAACTTTTCGCAGATCCCCACATTTTATATTAAATGTATTAAATACCTCCTCAACTGATGAAATGTGTGGCTTTTATCTCAAACACGTTCCTTCCTTCCAACCTAACAGTAAAATAGCAAGTATTCCTTTAATAATGTTTGAAAAATATTATTTTTGTTAAATTTTTAATGGACCTGCTTGTCTTCGGTTTCTTTTCTTGGTCTTCGTTTCCTTAATTTTAATTCTAATGGTTATAGCAGATCCCCCATACTTTATTTTAAATGTTTAGAATACTTCGTCTCCAAAGAAATTGCATTATCTTTCCCTTAAACGCGACCCTCCTGCTAACCTAATGATAAAATAGTAAGGGTTCTTATTGTATTGTTCTGAAGATATTAATTTTCTTTATTTCCTTAAATGAGCCTTCTTTGTCTATATAGTGTAAGGAATGATTTGGATATGTTTGAAATTGTAATAGTAGAGGAACAGAACGCTGAAGTAGTACCATCAAAACCCATTTATTTTATTCATTGTATGGAATACCTTTTTTTTAAAACATTCCAATGTCTCTTCTTTAATACTCCTTCCAACCAAAAAGAATATAGAATGATCAAAATGTCTTACAATTATTAAATTGCTAAATTTTATGTAAAGGACCTTCTTATTGTAAATAGTTTCATAAGGAAATTTTGGAGTTCTTTGAATTTGGAAATAATTGGAAAGAATTATGCAATTGTGGATCACGCAGAACCCATATGTTTTTTTCAATGTATTGAATACCTTCTGTCAAATCTGTTTGATGGTCTTTTTCATAAAATGTAACTTTTGTGCTAACTAACAATAAAATATTATATGTTTTCTTTTGCAATATTTAAGAACTATAAATTTGCTTAATTTAATAAAAGGACCTTAATTGTGTACCATGTGTTAGGGAGTGTTTTTTAATCTAACTGAATGAAGTATAACTTGTACTAATTTTCGTAAAAATGCATGGTTTTTGTACCTTGTGAATATTTGTTTGTTTCATTTTTTGAAATTGGAAATAAAATCTCAAGAAAAATCCAGAAGATTCCACGCATTTATTTTAAAAGTTTTGAATACTTCGTAGCAAGGCTACCAGTACGATTTTTCTTGTTAGTTAAAGATTTTGCTTGACATCAAGGCAATGAAATTTATTTTTCTAATGAGATGAGCATTAGCCAAAAATATTTTGCAACACCACTTTTTTCACAATTTAATTATTTGCTGGCAATAAACATTTTTCATTCCATCGGCTTAAAATTAAAATATAGGTAATCCTACAAAAGATTTTTAAAAGTATTTATCTGTAATTCTCACATGAATGAAGAATAGCATCTCCTTTTCGGCCATTCAGTTTTAAATAGGCACATGACGCACATCTTTTTGCAGTCTACATAATAAAATAAGAAATTAATTAAAAAAATTAATGATTCTTGATTAATATAGATTAAAATAAATTTTAATAGGAATTGAAAGATGCAACAACGTTTTTCAAAGGGCTAGAAAATGAAGGTGAAATGAAAATAAAATATTTTAAATTGCTATTGTGTCAAAAACTCTGTCGAAGATGTCTTGATGTATTTCATTTAAAATGAGATGAGTTTTTCTAAACGTATTAAAAATATTAAGGAAAAACTTGGAAATATAGGCACTAAGAAGGGTTAAAATCAGCATTCCTATTACTGATATATTAAATTTTATTCCAAACATGTGCTTAGATTCGCCAGGAATTTAAAATCCTTCGTATCAGATTTAATATCCAAGGTTATTCAAATGAGCAATCCGAAACCAGAATTTCATATTTTCAAAAATAAACGTCACAAAAGAAGTAAAACATGAATACAAAGGAAAAAATATCGAAGTTTTATACTGTGAAAAATAGATGAACCTCGTGTGTTCACTTGGACCCATGTCACGAAAGTTGTTCTAGAAGCTTTCTGGGAGGTACCTTGAAGCTAGATCGTTAGAAATGGACCAGATGACTTGATGCTACACAGGTGGCTAGCCGAGTCACGACATAGCCCCATACGAATTTTTCTTTCGGGGATTGTAAAAGATGAAGCGTATGCGCCTCCATTATCCATAAATGTATGTGAACTTAAGCAACGGATTTCTGCTCCTGTACAAATGAGTGAGTGATGTGGAGTTTAATGACACAAGAGCCAGATGTAGCCATGTTACGCCAAATAATCCCGTAACTGTGATCTAGAGGTTTAAATGAGTGAGTGATAGTATTTGTAATGGTACAAAAGCCTGATGTAGCGACGCTGTGCCAAACAAAATAAGTGAGTAATTAAAGCTTGCAAAGTGCAAATTTGTGGACTAGACGGAGGAAAAATTTAGAGGGAAAAAAGGAAAAAAACTGATGTATAAGAAAGGGCTCGAAAATGGAGAAGAATACCTTGGATTATTCGAAGACATGTCACCCATGTTTACCAAAGACAGTAAACTCCACAGGAAATGAAAAGAACATTTGAGTACCTCGGGGTTCTGAAACCTGTACCTACCTGAACAAGGCAAACCCTTGAGGTTCCCTTATATAGTCCCCAGTGGCAGGATGCTCAGTTATACCTCCAGACACTGAAAATCCATTTTAGTCGCCTCTTACGAACATGCACGAATTAAATGAGACTATTCTTTCCCAACACATGGATTCTGCTGTTGTACAATAAATTACTACTGAGACTTTACAACGTGTTTAAAAGGAATTTACATTTCGATTTGACATTATACGGGTAACTAAACGAAGTTATATCGAACTCTTGTAAAAAAAATACATACATTCCCTCTGCATTTATGTATTACTTATTATTCCATACCGTTTATTTCTGAAAACATGAAAACATAAAATTTTGAAATCGGGTGGATTCATTTTGAATAACCTTGTATTTAAAATACAATACATACATTCAGTCGCCAGGTAATTAAATCAAATGAAACTATTTTTTTCAAGCAATAGACATAATATCAACAAAACTGTGTTATTAGTAAAGTAATCAAATATATTTTTTCGTTAAAATTGCAGACTTTCTTACCTTGATGAAAATGTTCTCCTCAATTTGATTATATTTATATTTATTTCACTGCTATTAAGTTATCTCCGAAGATTATCTTTCATTGCTTGCTATCACGACGTTATGTTATTTATAATTATTTTTTAACAATATGTAACATCTGATAAGGTTTAAAATAACACCTTAGAACAAGAATGTTCAAAAAATAATTTTGTAATTATCGAAATGCTTTTGCTTTGATGTCAGTGTATGGAAAATGTGTAGATTTTAAAAGTATTTAAGATACGGCCATAAAAAAAATTGCTTAATTTCTTAGAAAATTGCATACAAAAATAAATGTACACTTATTAAAATTAATTAACAGTTATTAATTTATAATTATTAAAATTTATCTGTTTCATTCTCTCTATACATGTGTGCATCTGTGTATATATTTAGTTTGTCTAAAAAACTATAGAACTGCGCTCATAAATAAATTTCGGTGGTATGTTTTGGCTCCACCACGCTATGAGGAAGGTCAAACCTTCGATCTATTGGTTTGAAAACTCTCCCGGACTTGTTTATAGTGCCGTTAACAACCAGGTCACAAAGGATTCCCACTCGAGTTAGCACTTAAGTATTTTAACTTCTGTTGTCACTGTTGAAGTGAACCATCGCACAATCATTTTACATTTGATATTGTCAAAGCGTTGTCCATACGGCTTCAACTCCAGCTTTAGATACAAAAAGTAATCCACCTTTGCCAACTAGGAAGGATGCATTAAAGTGCATTAAGATCCAATTTTTGTTTTCACTCAAGTTCGACCACAGTCATGTAGTACGTTTCAACAACAGATCCTTTAAAACTCTATAGAACGCTGCTTGTACTGGGAGTCCTTTTGGAACAAATTTCCAGGGGATCATTACCTTTTATACAAAAATGTTACCAACATCGTCTACGCTCAGAATTTGTGGAAGAGGAGCTTTTTCTGCCTTGGCGCAGGAGACAATCGATCCCGCACTCTGTCTCTTCACTTCCAGATTCTCAGAATTTATTCGATTGCGGGTGAAGAACCACGATTTTCCACAAGTAATGAGTTTAAGGTTTTAGCTCGAGATTACGAGATTTAAAATGTTGACTAGCAGTCCTTATCGTTTGGTTGTCAGAAAATATAAAACTCACCTTCCGTTTAAGCAAATCACTTCCCGGACAGTTCCTTTTTCAATCTCTCTGCGAGCAAAGCTATAAATCGTCGGTTCTTCCTCAACGCAGAAGGTTCAATATTCAATTTCAAGAATTCAAGTGCAAACAAATTTCAAGTGCATCATTTATCTGCTTTAAAAAAAAACTAACTTGGTTTTCACTCAAAAACATCGGAAGCAATTTATTCCCCTGTGTAATTCCGCCTTCGTTATCTACCATTTAGAAAATTTCCAAACGACAAAAACACATTCGATCAAGACTACAACCATCTCCGTAAGCATTTTGCATCATTTTATAAATTTCACTAGTTTTTCAGTTCGAGAAAAAAAGTTATCGCACATCTCTGTTTCAAATATAGCTTCGTTATAACTATATAATCAACAATCGATTTGTAAAATGTTGTATTTTGACTTAAACTCAGTACGGACTGATGGCGCTTATCAAACATATTCAGAAGACTGGATTTTAGATTTCTTTGCATCAGATGGTACCCCAAACACAAAATCTGTAACATTATTCGTAAATATTTTAGCCATACTGTGTTTATGTATATATATTCATAATACGTATTTATAACATTTGTCTCATCACATTTAAGAATACTTATTATGAATTTGTCTAATACATAATGTATGCGAAATAATGTATGCGTTCTTGCTACTTTTATGCAAATGAATATCCTTCAATGAAGGTTTCTTTTAATATAAATGATTTAAGGGGCTTATGAACAAAGCACTCGTGTGTAATTAAATGTTTGTAATGTTTTCTAAGTTCATGTTTTAAGATATTTAAAAATTTGGAAAAATTAGTCTTTTCACAGATTTAAGACTTCGTTTCTGAATATCCTCAAAGCAACTTATAAAATTATTATGAATCAAAACGTTTTGGACTTACAAGATTTCGTTTTCGAGGTTAAGAAAAGAATTAAATTTAGAGATGATGTAAAAGCTTTCTTAACGAATGCTCAAAAAGAAGAATTTGTTTTCCTGTAATCACACTGTTCTCTGCACTACAAAACAAACTGTTTTAAAAAACAATGAAAAGACTTTACTATGGCATAAAATGAGTTTTAAATTATGGCAACGGGTTGAATACCATTTCAAGATTGTATTAGATGTATATACTTCTAGATCAATCATAGTAAGGATTAATTCTTTAAATAATAACAAGAAATTTATATTATTGATGTCAATACCATGGTGCGAAAAACAAGTGATTCACTTTTACTTCCTTAAGTTAATGTATGGATGTATAGCGAATATTCATTAAAACTCAATAATTATACGGAAAACCAGAATGTAAGAATAACTCTAAAATATTTGCTTAATAAATTCAATTACTTAATTAATGCGAAATCTTAAATCAGGTAATTCATAAAATTGTCCACTATATTCAGAACCTGTTAAAGAAATACGAATAAATCCTTCAATATATTAAGCTGCAATTAAGTGTTTTTGCTATCTCTAATCTTAGAAAAATTAATGAAAATTATTTCATTTACTCACTTTAGGATCGCTTGAACGTCATTTAAATATGTTTAACCATTTTCAATTCTTTACATTTATCAACATTTTTGAAGTATAGCACTTTATGTAACCATTACAGCAAGATGGCGGCGTTTTACTGCTCCAATTTTCATTTTACTGTTGCTGTTCTTTGTTGACAAAAGAATGAGAAGAAATATCGTTTGAAACAATGTCTCTCTATTAACAAGTTCATTATTTGGTAGTGTGTTTTAATCATTACATGTTGATATTTTTGTTTGAATTGTATTGTTTTTAAAATACCTTTAAATCTCAATCTCTTAGGAAAATTAATAATTTATTATACAATTTCTTTTAAGAATACATCAAAAGTATAATTATTGAAATAAAAACATTCTGATTTTATATAAAAAGATTTAATCATTCTTCAGTAAACCTATCTATATTTATTTGAATAAACAAGAAAAGCCTCAATTTTAAATATTTATATGCATCAGAAATTCTGTCATTTTATTAGGGAAGAATAAAAAAAAAGGCTTGGTAAAAATTTTACTAAATTCAAGCAATGAGAAATATAATAAATACGAGTATATATCACAAGATGTATCTTTGTAAGTTACATTTTGGTATTCAATTAAAAAATTTAAGAAGACAAAAGCTCATTTATCAAATTGAGTGTAATTCTCCTAGAATTTTTCTATTTCATTCAGTTTAGACTAATATCAAATCGTTTTGATTTATTAAATAGTAAAAACTATTCCTGATTTGGCATCTTGTTCTTAATTCATTACTGCACACCATATGTTCCACACTTTTAATATCAATCATATTATAAACATTCGGAAGAGAGCTTTACTTTTTATTTTTGTATTAATTAGAATTAAACCTGAAAGAGGGGATGTTTGCCAGTAAGTTTGATCGAGTGTGTATAGAACTTTTAAATTTTATTCAAATTACAGGAAGTCACATTGAAAGGGGTGGATATTTAAAGACGTATCTACGTCAATCACTTTGACCTCTTTTATTTATTTTTTTATTTAAAATAAAATACTTCTATATAGTTAAGAAAAATCAATTACTTTAAGATTATTTTTAAATTACCTAAAAATAATCTTCCTGAGAGCTGAACTTTGAAAATAATCTTAAATAAATAGCAGTTGAAGTTTATGAAAAGCTTTAACAACCAATTCCTTGTCAATATATGATTGCAACACATTTCAGAAATTTTGACAGAGAATTCGAAATCTTTACGAGGATAATGAAGTAAAAAAAATTACTTATTAAAAGTAATAATTATACTTCACATTGATTATTTGTCTACTACTTTATATATCTTAATAACTCGTTATTACAAAGATACTTCATACTTATTCAATGATCCAGTAATGATTTAATGCGAGTTATAAAAAGCAGATTTGATAGATTTCAAATTTAAATAGTTTCTCTAATTGTTCAAGATCTTACAATGAATTTTGTTGAAGCTTGCAATGTTGAGGCTCGAACCCGCGACTCAACGTAAACCGCTGGCCATGAGTCCGAAACCATGACGACTGGGCTACCGAGCCCCGTGAAGTGACGAGGACGACACCTGAGCTGGCACCCCCTCTCCTAACATCCACACCACGCCAATGGGAGGACTTTGGGGCACGACAAATTTAACATGCATCAGCTCCGGCTACACGGCGGGTCTTTAGTTGCCTCAAGGCTCAAACCCATGCCTCAACTAAAACCACCAGTCGCGAGTCCAATGCCATAACCACTAGGCTAACGCGACCACTTATTTTATAGAGAAATATTCGTTTAAAGACTAACTAGTGAGCACTGTCAATTCAGCAATGTCATTCTGATTGCTTTATGAAATAAATGAATACAAAACAACCATAACACATGGATCAATACGTCCCGAGACTAACATTGAAAACAACATTTTTTTTGCAAAATTTTTTTTTATTCATCAACATAACACCTTTTGTTAATCACCTTTTAGGGTGATACAATCGTTCCAACGCTTTTCCAAATCTTTTTTTTTTTTTTTTTTTTT
>BMAW01107335.1:29565-66448 GCA_019974015.1 Nephila pilipes
TATAATAATCACTGTTGATCGATTTACCTTTTTCGAGGTAGTCAATGAAAATCACGCCATGCGTATCCCAAAAAACTGACGCCATGACTTTGCCAGCTGACTGCTGCGTTTTCGGACGCTTCGGACGGCTTTCGCCAGCTGTGCGCCACTCAGATGACTGCCGCTTCGACTCTGGAGTGTAGTGATGTATCCATGTTTCGTCCATGGTCACGTAACGACGCAAGAAATCTTTTTTGTTGCGAGTAAATAGCGATAAACAGCTTTCTGAATCATCGACTCGTTGCTGTTTTTGTTCCATCGAAAGCAATCGCGGCACCCACTTGGAAAAAACCTTTTTCACTTCACTTCAAAAAACCTTTTTCAGTAAATACACTTCCATATGATATCTGTGTCATCTCAGCAATCTCACGGAGCTTCACTTTACGATCTTTCATTATAATTTTTGTCACTTCACTCACATTTTCCGGTGTAACGGCTTCCACAGGTCTACCCGAGCGTTCCGCGTCATTTGTGTCGGTACGACCACGTTTAAACTCGGCAAACCACTGACAAATCGTTGCTTTTGATGGACAAGAGTCCGGGTAACATTTTTCAATCCATTGTTTCGCTTGCACGGTGTTTTTACCCATTAAAAAACAATGTTTTATCAGAACACGAAACTCGGTTTTTTCCATTTTTTAAACAAACTACAAAACGACTTTACTCCAACCTTGATAACTCAGCTGTTTCTGGTCCGATCGACTTAAAATTTTGACACGTTTCAAGCAAAGGTTCGTACTCTAGAAAGACCTGGTTACTGGTTTACTACGAGCGCCATCTCTGGGTTAGTCTCGGGAGTTATTGATTGATGTGTTACAGAAGATACAAATTACATTTCAATGAAAATAATTATTGAGTTTTGTATTATTAGAATCGAATCTATACTGTCGTACTAAAAACATTTTCTGGTACTTAAATTTAATATACATTTAATTTTTTCCTGTCTATATCAGACCTTATTTAAAAATATGTTTCAAAAGAAGTAATTCTTATTTGATGAAAAATATTACCCGCTTTTAACTTTTTATAGATAAATAATTTTTGAATATTTCTATAGCTTCGGTAATTTTGCTCATAAGCCTTAAAGATATGACAAATACAAGAAATAATTGTATTTATTTGTCTAAAATCTAAAACTTCTTGATAAATAACAATATACTATGATTGATTGAAAAGTAGTGCCACCGAGAACGAAACTTCTTTATCTGTCACCTGATTTTCATAATTTTTATTGCATCTGAAAGTTTTAAGTATCCTCAATGTAATATTTTATTTGTTTTTCGATACAGTCTCCATCATTTAACGTATTTTCTTCAATGTGCGACTAGTAGGGCCAATTGATCGGAG
Organism: Nephila pilipes; assembly: GCA_019974015.1. Lineage (NCBI taxonomy): Eukaryota > Metazoa > Arthropoda > Arachnida > Araneae > Nephilidae > Nephila > Nephila pilipes. The sequence continues at coordinate 30,952 of BMAW01107335.1, forward strand.
AAAGATTCCAGTGGTAGTGGTCGATACAAGGCTTTTCATAGCAACTTTTACCTCATCTTTAGAAGGAAAGTGATGTCTCATCAGATGTTCTTTCCTCTTAAGGAAGAGATGAAATTTGCAAGGCGCGAGGTTGTGATCAATGATGTTCTCTCTACTTCAATCTCATTTCCGTACGGATCTTAAACTGATTGATGTTTCAGTTCACCACCAGCTGAGAATAAGGGACATAAATATAACAGATAGAGAACACACGCAACCTGATGGTAATTAATTAATAATGAAAATGATGTAATTAAACATAAAGTTATGGCTGTGAAAGCATTACTTTCCTCATAGTTTTCGTATTTGCTAATTTTTCGGGGTGTTTTCTTTATTATTTCACTTTCTATTTTCTCCAAAAAGAGTTTCGACGAAATCTTGTAATTTCAAACGCAGGTTTCAAATCTACTGGGAATCGAGTGAGAGTAAGTTGAATGAAAAAGTTTAGAAAATAAAGACATATATTTATTCGATAAATTATAAAACTCAAAATATTTATCAATGATTTTATTTATATGTTTTAAACTGAGCATCATTAAACTTTTTTTAATAAAAAATCTGTAGAAATAATATGAAAAAATAACGTCTTTCCGAAATATATAAAATTTAATATGTCTAAAATCTGAACTTGTTTAAACAAACATTTAAATCAACGAATTTAAGGCTCTTGCATAATATAAAAGAATAAGATTCAAACTCGGAGCAATTTCGGACAAAACTTTGCTTCCATATTAAATATACTCTAAATTAGCTATTCTTATCACTTTTATTAGAATTAATAAATTTTTTCTTCCATAAGAAATGTGTTCCATATATTTGTCCCCTGTATTGTATTACTAAATGGGTTTTCCCATCGCATTCTATGGAGAAAAATTGCGTATTTATTAAAAAAAAAATTTAAATTTCAAACGCGAAGTATAATAAAAAAGGATATATAATTTTAGATTATCGTGAATTGAGGGGGCTCAAAAGTACCCGTATTAGGAGTGGGAAATGAGGAAATAGGAATGGATTTTGAGGCTTTAAGAATGGGAAATGAAGCATTAGAGGAGTGGGAAATGAGGTATTAGAGGAGTGGGAAATGAGGTATTAGGAGTGGGAAATGAGGTATTAGGAGTGGGAAATGAAGTATTAATAATTGCGTCATTCACTGTAGCATTGTCCAGTGATCGTTTTTCCTTTTTCTAGGAAGACAATGATTACGACGTTCTCCCCATTCTAAAATATCGTCACCATAACTTTTCCGGTCGTCTTCGCTTTATTTGGAGTTGATTCACCAGAATCAATCCTTTTTTTAAACGTTCCTTGGTTTCCCGTGTATAACAAGGGATTCAAAACTAATCCATGATGACATTTTGATGCAACAAAAGTCAAACTTTTATTTGGCAGCAATTGCTACAAATTGGCAGCAAATTGCTGTATCAATACCAAATTCTTTTTGTTGTCGTTTTATACATGGTAGCACACAATGGTAACAACAACTAGCCTTATGAATACAGTCTGTCGTCAAAAATAGGTACAGTTGAATTCACATTTATAAAATTGGGACATTTTGCTGTCTTAAAATGCGTTCCAAATTTGATTCGGGTTTTTTGATTTTATGCTTTAAATCAATGGATGTTAAATGCATTTGATTGTCGATGTTTGAAACTGGAAATTTTTAAATATCTTCAGATCTATTAATTCAAATGTTTTAAATACAGTTGTTACTCTTTTATTTTTTATATTCGAAATATTAAATAAATATTTTTATACATGTTAGCACACAATAGCAACAACAACTGGCCTTATGAACTCTGTCTGTCGTCAAAAATAGGTACAGTTGGTGTCAACTTTATAAAATTGGGACATTTTGCTGTCTTAAAATGCTTTTCAATCTCCTTCTCGCCTTTCTACCACATTTTTGACATTATAAGATGCAAGGTGATGCAAACATTCACGCAGCCAGAATCAAGGATCAGATTATATTTCTTTATTTACTTATTAAAATTGGATATTAAATGAAAATGTTACTTAAATTTAACATTTGGAGACAAAATTTATGTTGAAAATGTAGGGAGTTACTAATTTAAGAATATACCAAACTTTCAATTTGAAGAATTGTATTTGTTTGAGTTTTAAACGAAAATTATTACTAACGCGTAAACTTTCCCTAGATAGTATCACCAGACGAGTGTAAATTTAATTATTAGCGAATTTATTTTTCATGCTATTTTAATGTTCTTTTTTGAATTCACTTGTAATTTCATAATCTCAATAAGCCTACTAAGGGGTTATTGTTTTAGTTGAATCATTTTTGGCGTATCAGAACACTTTTGGAATACCAGATAACTTTTTAGTTTTTTATCGTTTGCTTCAATTTTAGTTACTTTCAGCTTGAACATAATCAATTTATCTTTTGCTTTAGTTTTAATTACATGTAGCTTATATAATATATAACTTAATTTTTTTACTATATTTTTAATTACATTTAACTTAAATATATTCAATTTAATAATTTATCGTTTCTTATAATTTTAATATCGGAAAAGTTTACTAGTGTCCATTTTTCGATATTTTATCGTTTACTATAATACTTACATTTAATTGAGTAATTTAGTAATATTATAAAAAAGTGCACCTTGGGTGGTTAAATCTGTTCTTTGCAAAACTTTGCATGGAACTTTTATACTTTTCTAATTATTTTAGTTTCTTTAGTTCAAATTTCACTTTCTTTAAATTCGAAAAATTAATTTTAATTTTTAAATTGACAGCAAACCTTCGCAATTTTATGTTGCGATTAGTACACGTAGTCCAATCTGTGATTCAACAAACAAGTTTATTCAAATTGGTTCATCAATTTCAAAATCCCATACTTTCGTAGATAAATGACACAGAATGATAAGTAATACATTAATGTAAAGGGAGAAGATAGAAATTTATTTTACAAGTGTTTAATATAACTTCCTTTAGTCACACATATAATATCAATTCAATTGGTAAATTCCTGCCAAACACGTTGTAAAGATGCGTTGTAATTGATAGTACAGTTGTAGAAATTCGTTGTTTAAGTTCACATAAATTTGTGGGTAGCATGCATATACTTAAACTTTTACAAACCATCAAAGTAAGAAATCGCATGGAGTCATATCAGGTGATTTAGTTGCCAGTTGTGTATCATTAAGTCTTCTATTCCACTGCGACCGATCCAACTGCGAGATAGTTCCGTGAAATCTTCTAAAACTGCTTTCGTGAAATAAATTCACGAAGAACACACAAGGTCTACCTATTTTTCATAACATAAAACTTCTACAATGTTCCTTTGTACTCATGTATTACTCTTCATTCTTCGTCGTTTAGTTTTGAAAACATGGAATTTTGAAATTTAATGAATGTTTTTGAATATATAGCCTTGTATGTTAAGCAAATTTAATTCTTTAAGATTCGAACGTGAAGTAAGTTATTCTTGCTCTTATTAAAAGTATCCTTCCCATTCAGAAATGAAACGATTCAAATCAAAGAAAAGAATTCTTTGTTTTGTTTTTTTAATTTTATAATGCCGATACGTGGAATAAAATCCTGTAGAAAAAAAATCACTTCTACAGATTGGAATATTTTTTTCTAGTCTTTGCGATTGAATTACAAGAAGGTACATGTTTTCATCATTTCTATTTTAAGCTCACGCATATAAATTAAAATTAAAATAAATAAAATAGATACATTCCTTTTCACGACCGGATTTTCCGTAGTATATTCACTGCCTTTCTAAAATATTATTTACCCCGCCCCAACACCCAGTTTTAATCACGTAAGCCAATCAACATCTGGAATAATAATGAATGAGAACCCAGATGGAAACCTTCTTGTTCATTTATACATTTCCGATTGCTACGCTCTACTTACACGCATTAATACCAAAAGGAAGTTTTGAGAGTAAAATACATTAAAATACATGAGCTTAAACTTGGCAGTTTGTTCCTTTCTTAAATCCTCAGACTTCTCTTAAACAAACAAAAAAACGGGCGGGTCAAGAGAATAGTATTGGAATAAAGTTGAGTAAAAGTCGTCCCTTGAGAGACAAACTCGTAAGAAACTAATGTTTCCCTCGGAGCATTTATATTTATTTGTAAATGAAAGATTTATCCCTTGAAATGTCTCGATCCTATGATAATTCAGTCGTAAGCGAAAATTCAAGTTTAGTATTCTTTCCAGACTGTATATATTTATCTCTTAAGGCCTTCTGGCTCCCTCGAGACTAAATAACATCTCGGAGAGGAATGTTACTTTCTTAAAAAATTTATTTTTGTGTCGTGTCTGTTTAAAAGTCTGGATTTGGAACCCTTTTAGTTGTTTGGGAATGTTTGTACTGTGTTTAGTTTTTCGTTGCATTCTTGAAACATTTGATCGTTGTGTTAGAATGAGTGGTCTCTGTTAAGTAATGCATTTATTTATTTTGGAAGAGCGTATAACATAATTACAGATCTATGCACTGTCAACTACGGTTTCTACAATTCATAAGTCTTGAGAGAGAGACCTTTATTGTGTATGAAAGATCTTTCCTCTCACTAGATGAATAAAATTAAAAGATGATATAAAATAAATGTAATACGACAGACTATATAATCCTCTTTTATACAGGATCAAAATATTTAATATATTAATAGTTAGAATGACGTACACAGAAATTATCTTTAAAAAAGAGGAAAGTCCTTATTTTTGCTCTTTGAATCATCAATGACACGATTTTAAAGAAACAAAGAAATTATTTAGGGGAGGGTAAAAGCCTACATATGGTAGACAAAATAATGAAAAAACACTTTTGAAAAAAAAGCGTGCAAACAACTTTCAAGCAATTTTTTAAAAAAAATGCTGTTTGCTGCATGTACTTATAAGATAGAAAGTTAACTGTCTACTATAAGTTGTACAGTTACAAATAAGGTACTAGTTGTGTATTTTAATTAAAAAGTCAGGAGATTTCTAAGTGGGCATGATTTGTGATGCTCACCTAGTTAAGTACTTCAATGTCTAAAATAAACAATATCATGGGTTGGCAGGAGTTCAAAATTATGGCCAGATATTAAAAAAGACTAATGTGTTGCTTCTTCGTGGAAAATGCAGACAGTAAAGGTACAAACAACAGAGATCAAAGAGCAGTGACCCAAAGTATTCAACAAAAAAGTAAATCCTAAACTAAGAAAATAACAATGTATTGAAACATCGGTCCATTCAACAAGTCTATGAAACAAGTCTACATTTCAAGCAGAACACTTCATCGTAACTTTCATAGATTTTTTTTTACGACCGTGTTGCGAAAAGCGAATCCTTCTGTTATTGACGTTATCGTTAAAAATACACACAAAAGTGCATAGGACATGGAAACTGAAGTCTGTATGACCTCAAAGATGAAATTTATTTTAACGAATCCACTTTCACTTCGTTCCTCATCACAAGAAGAGTTTATGTTTGAAGATGTCACGCAGAAAGCAATTCACCCTAACTGCTTAGTTCTATCTGAGAGGCATGGCGGCCAAGTGTGGGTTGCTATTTCATACCATTATTTTAAAACTATAGTCATTAGGAAGAATTTGATAACATCCCTGGTCTATTTGAACGTACTCAAGAATCACATTCATCCAGTGATACAGACAATATTCGTTGGTGACCTGTTCCTTTTCTGAAGCGGATTATGCTTCCGTCTGTACAGCAAAATGCACAACAAATTGGTTTAATGAACGTGAATGAAGTGAAACAGTCGCCTTAATGTCCTCAATCCTTAATCTTAACATTATTGAGACTTTATTGGAATATCTTTGACAAATGAGAGGACGATTTCTTCCATTTTAAAACGGTTTTATGTATTTCACTAGGTGGGTGTCATCAAATTTTCGATCGTTAATTTAACCAACTTCCCATCAAGCTAGAGCTCTGAAACCTTAGGAATCGTTCTTACTCGCCTAACAATGCAATATTTAGACATTTGCGACAAATTTTAACTATTATTTTTTCAATAATGAAATTTAGCCCAACCACTTGGTGCGATTTCCAAACTTTGCCCCCCACTTCCCCAGAGGTTGCCCCTCTTGCGGGGGGGGGGGGCTGAACGTTAAGCCCGTAAAACAGACCAGGGTTGTCACATTTGGCGAAATACCGCCAAATAGTTCTTGTCGCCAAGGGTGGTTTGGGTTAAACTGCATTCTAATCATTTAATTTACCGGATAAACTAATTAATTTTAGTTATTTTTAACATTTTTATGTATTTCACTTAAAATGTGTCTGTCTGTGTGTGTATCAGTGTCATCAAATTTTCTATCGTTAATTTAACCAACCTCCCATCAAGCTAGAACTCTGAAATTCTGGGAACCGTTCTTACTTACCTAACAATGCAATATTTAGATATTTGCGACCAGATTTAACTAACATTTCAATGTTTTTTAAATAAACTTTGCCACCATATAAAAAAGTTGGTTTTTATCTCGAATTATTTATCACTCACTAGCAGAATTGGGAGATATTTCTTTGGAGGATTGGTATGAAATACTGTTATCTTATGTATGAAATCTTGTGCCTCTATTCCATGTCGAATTTTTGTTGTTAATAATGCCCATGGTGGGCCAACACCACAGCAATAAAAATAATAACTCATATTAGAAGTGGCTTCATTATTGTGTATGCCATATATGGATTCATGGTTCTTATTTACGTTACTGCATCTATATTTTTTTTAATATTACGTCCCCTTCTACAGCTAACTTGTAAGCTAATGATAATTTACAATTACGTTGTGAGGTTCGCTTTTATTTCTGTTGTATATTTTGTATTAGTTTCTGTTATAATTCTATGTATTCAGCTTCGACCATATGCAAATGTACGAAGAGCTGAATTTTCTTCTGTAATTTAACGTACTCCAAATGAAATCATTTTCAATTAAAATAATAGTTTGCATTACTTTTACTATAGGAAACAGTTTCAATTCACAACATTAATCTCTCTTGTCAGACTCCTTCAATTACGCCATTATAAACGTTAAACTGAAAACTGTACTCACTTACATTCCTAACATATCTGCAAAGTAACTTGGAGTGAGGTACGTGGGTTAACTGAGAAAATAATATTACCTCAAGGAAACATGATAAAATCATCTTAAATGAAGCAACCATAAAACATTTCACACAGTTATCAAAGAACATGGTAAGCAGAACGAAATTTGAACATATGCCGAATAGATAGGTAGATGGGGGACGGTAGATTAATATGGAAGCAAAATTCTAAAATTTTATTATTCTTTGATCAACTTGCTTTTTCAAGATATTATATAATAATGAATCTTCAGTCAATTTTATGTATTTATTTTAAGTGGTATGTACTAACTGTAAATGATATACACCGAAAAGTCAAATCATTATGGCCTCCCACACCAGTTTCTATGAGCTCGTCCGGATGACGTGGAGGGTAGGTGATTAAATGGTAATGTTGCTGGAGATACTGACATATTATTCTTTCTATTGAGTGAGAGGGTGATAAGGAAGACTTCTAATCAAAACGACTTTGTTAGTGGGTGGATTGTAATGGGACATAGGCTCGTTTCAAGCGTCTCCGAAACTGTATGATTCGCTGCTTGCAGCTCTGTAATCATGAGAACCTAGTGATACCACTAGAAGACGCCACGGGGTAAGACATCCATGTGTCATCAAAGAAAAAGGACATAAAAACTATACCGCTAGATGAAGCAAAATTGGAGGCAACCATTGACTCAGTTTCTGGTCGTATACAATGCAAGTTTAAGTAGAAGTGTTTCGGAATACACAACTCAGCACACGACCTTTGATGTATCTCTGTTAACAAAGCATCATCATCACCTTTGACGTCTACTGTGAGTCTGGAAACATCATGAATGGACCATGGAAAAATAGAAAAATGTTACCTGGTTGAATGAATCACGATTTCATATTCATCACATCGATCACCTCCCCTCCAACTGCAAAGAGAAAAATTGCTTGATACATGTGACGAAAATCATAAGTGGAGAGTGGGGTTATAGTATGATACGGGAACTCTCTCATGGGTGTCCCTGGAACCACTGATTGTGGTAGAACACATTATAAAAGGTGCTATCTTAACATCATTGCGGACAAGAGTGACATTTACCACCGGAAACGGAGTCTTCAAGTCACAAGATTGAAATCATGTTGCAATGCTTCGAGGATAAAATGGATCCATTTCAGTTGATGCCCTAGCAACGTAACTCAGCAGATCTTAATCCCACAGAGAACGCTTATGGAATTGCCGCTCCGAGCTCATAGTCCACCGCCTTGGAATAATTGAAGAATTGCGTGGCCCCTGTTTGAACATCTTGAAAAATCTGGCATCGGCCATTTTTTCAAGAACTTGAAGTATCCATGACAAAAATAATTGCTATTGTCATATGTGACAAAGGTGGACCAACGAGGTATTAGGTGGCTACTCATATTTATTTGGCACATCAATGTATGACTGTTTGATTAAATATACAGGGCTTTTCAAAATCCTTCATCTAATTTTAAAATTCCGTATTTTCAAAAATAAACAAAACAGAATGATAAATAATTCATAAATACAAAGGAGTACTGCGGAAGTCTTACATTTTAATAATTCGATATAAAAACCAACGTTTTTAAAAACAACGTTTTTATATGGTGGCAAAGTTTATTAGAGAAAATTATTGAAATATTAGTTAAAACTGTTAGTTATTTTTAACTTTAAAATTTACTTAAAAAGAGACATTTGTGAGAGTATTAAAAAATTCATAATACTCATAAAATCAAAACATGCATTTGAAAGTTTGTAAGTCATTCTATTAAAAAAAATGGGAACCAGAATTCAGAAAAAATTATTGTGATAAGACATGACGCCAAATATTGGAAACTTTCTTTCTTGCGAATGATTACTGCCTAAAAGTCAGCAACCCTTACTATCTCGGAGATAGTAAAGGGGAGATAGTATCTCCCCTTTGTGAGTACAAAAGGTTTACGATACCTCATGCGGTGTGGGGAGTGCTCGGTGCTCCCAGAGGGGGAAAGAAATTTTTTCCTCAATCCTAAAAGCACCGAGAGGAAAGAATATTTTGACTTATTAAAATTATTGAAATATTAGTTAAAACTTATCGTCTAATAACTTACGTCTAAATATTGCATTGTTAGGCGAGTACGAACGATTCCCAAAATTTCAAAGCTCTAGCTTGATGGGAAGTTGGTTAAATTAACGATCGAAAATTTGATGGCACACACACACACTCACACACACACACACACCAAGTGAAATTCAGAAAAACGTTGTAAAAATAGATGGTCCTCCTGTGATCTTCGTGGAGCTATTTCACCAAAGCTCTTTTTAAAGCTTTCTCGGAGCTACCTCGCCATTAGATCGGTCCTAGTGAACCAAATGACTTGATGTTACACAGCTGGCCTCTTAAGTCACCTGATATGGCTCCATACGATTTCTTCCTTAGAGGTTTGTAAAAGTTAAAGTAAATGCACATTACCCATAAATTAATTGGAACTTAAACATCTGATTTCTGCTGCTGTGCAATAAATTACCAACGTGTTCGACAAGAATTTTCATATCAAATTAACATTATACGGGTAATTAAAAGAAGTTATATCAAATACTTGTAAGAAAAATTTCTTTATTTTTCCTTTGCATTTGCATATTACTTGTCATTCTGTGTTGTTTATTTATGAAAATATTAAATTTTGTAATCAGATTAATCATTTGAATAATAACTTCTTAGTATAAATTGTAGCATTTAAGTGAGAGATTAAACTGAGACCAAAACAAAATGACTATAATAATGGAAGAGTTAAAACTGAAAAGTACATCATCTTCTTTTTTATTCGAAAAAGTTCATTTCAGAATTTATATATAGCGCCGTTTATGAGGAGCAAAAAAATGCTCTTTAGATTATATCCGATGATATTATCGGCTACTGATCAATCTTTTTCTCTTGAAATGACTTTTTTTTCTTAAATTTCATGTTTTCATTGTAAATTCCTTACGAAAGTAATAGAAACATACCCCGTACTTCTATTTCAATATTTAATAAAATTGAAGTCTAAGGAATAAATTATATATTGAGAGATTTAAATTTATATTTTATGTACAAGTCCATAATAACTTCTTTATGATAAATAAAGATAGATCATTTTAAAAGTTTTATTTATATTAAAATTTAACAATACAATTAAGAGCTTAGTATACCGTTGAATAATAAATCGAACTAGATGAGGAAGCAGAGCTTAACAAAGAATGCATAGTAAAATTTCATCATAAATCTATCCATCCACTCTTTATACTGCAGAAGTAAAAAAGAAGCATGCTAAGATAATGAAACGAAAATTTAAATAAAAAAATGATGTTTCTATTTCCTCAGAAGGAAAATTTAAAATAGTTAATCCAACAACGAAAATTGGGAACATTAAAAAAGCCAATACCGGTAAAAACCATAAAAATAACCATTTTGAGTAGAAAACTTTACGAGACACAAAGAAATTGTTTTTACACCTTGAAAACCACATATAACAAAACTTTCATTTTTCTCATGTTTTTCTCGTAATATATTACTTTTGTAGCCAAAAGTATTTGCGATGCTTAATGAGATATGTAATAAATAATTTTTTTTTACCGAGTCGTAAAATTTATGCTCGAACTGTCAAAAAATGTTTCCTGTTTCGATCTTACTTTTTCGTTGCCACAATGCACAATATTTTCAGTCCTGGTTTTTTAAGAAACACGTGTGGTTTAAATTGTACGGTGTAAGTAAATTTTTAAAACGTAGTAAATATATTTAGAATTCACAGGCATTTGGATTCTATGTTAATGAAAAAAGAAGAAGAAATATGTGAGCAATTTTAAGATGAAATATTTTAAAATCAGATTTTAAAAAATTCTTGTTTTAATTGTCGGTAAGTTTCAAAAAGGAGACTTATTCAAAAATATTCAAGACGCACATGGACGCGCGTGTATAACATTATTAGATTAAATATGAATCTTGATTGAAACTTAAATACAATTAAAAAATTATAAAACGTTACACATACACACATTCGAAGTCTTTTCAATTCCATTGATATAGATCTTATAAAAGAACTTTTAACAAGCCCTTAAGAAAACAATTCAAATAAAGTTATGAGAAATTTAATTCATTATTTATTCTTATTCTTAACGAAAGCTTTATTAAACAGAATGGTGAGAAATATGCAAGCCAATCAAATGTGTATCGTAAAAAGGACCGGCTAGTAATAATTAGCCATCTATATATAGTTAGAATTCTTTGAACAAAACTATGTAAACAAAAATAATTTACTTATTTATCGGTTTATATATATAGATGACTTAATTATCTCTAATAATAGTAGTGACTTTGTAAAGAACAATCTTTTTTATCCTAATTATTTAAATTATATTCACAAAAATAAAAATAATTATCTATCTGAATTTTTAGAAGTAAAACTAAAAATTCAAGCTAACGAATTATGCAATATTTTGAATAAAACGAGATTCTTTTAAATTCAAAAAGCTATAAAATTTCCATTACCGAAAAATAATATTTATATTTTCTTTAATGAAAATGTAATTATAAAAAAAATTGTAAACACGTAATAAGAACTTAGTAACTCGAAGATCACACAAAGTTATAAATTTAAAAAAATTCTTTAGAAACCGCTTAAAATGTAATCCTAACGATTTTTAAAAGCCCATTTACATATAGATTATTATCTAAAATAATTATTGTTCAATTTCTAAAATTTTAACTTAACAAATTATCAACATTTAATTTAAATGATAAGTTTTTGATAAATTTCTTAGCTTTAATGACTTTCTTTTACTATTAGAAGGTATAGTATAATATTTGAAATGTAATATTTGAAAATTCTTATATATTAATTTTAACTGATTTTATTTTATTAATTAGCTGAAAAAAATTAAATTACAAATGATTATTAATTATTTTAAGTTAAATTCATATTTACGAAATTTATTATTATATATTCTCACGCGTGCGTGCGTGCGTGCGTGCGTGTGTGTGTGTGTGTGTGTGTGTGTGTGTGTGTTACGTAAAAATGAGATTAATCCGGTGATTATGTATAATTACCGATAATTTTTCATAATCACCACTAAACTTGGTAAGTGTGATAAATTTATTGAATATTTATTACGTTTGCCGGTATGTTTAGTTATGAGGAATGTAATAAATTCAGATTATTTTGTAGAGTAACGATATCTTAATTTGAAGACCAACAACAAGTTCTTTCTTAGGTACCTTTGATTTCTATTGACAACTTTCACACTAGTTTAAGTAAATCATCACTGCTTAGGTAGAATCATTTTTGTACTTTTTGTGAAGTTCTTTTAGCATTCGGTTTCTACCACTATTGCCAATTGATAAATGTGCTTCATGAATTATGGTAAAAGTTCTTAAGGTACATAAGGTAAAAGTACATATAAAATCTTTACTTATGGGAAAGCTAAGTTTTTCAACTTTGTCCACTTTCATTATGTCATATCTTTTTAGCCTTTGATAGTCTTCCAGTTTTTCCTTGCTACTTTTGTTTTTACTATTCTTCACTTTTATTAACAAGTTGTCATATCTTTCTTTCGTCAGAAGACTGCTGTTCACTTTCTTAGTTTCCAAAACATTTAATAACTTAAAATTGAATGATCATGCATATAATCCATTATTCAATATTTTATTTTAAAAAAAAAAACGTCTATCTAGCACGAAATTAGAAATACTACAGAAATCACGCGCATCTGTCATCATAAATTTTGGAAAATTTATGGACTTTTATTACATTCCCCTTTACGAGTAGGGGATTTTATAAGCTAACCAGTAAATTTGATAAATATTCAATAATTCATCACATTTACCAAGTTTAGTGGTGATTATCAATAATAACCTGTAATTATACATAATCGCCAGTTTATTACATTTACCGTAATATATATATATATATATATGCAGAGAGAGAGTGGGAGAAAATACTCGCGTGCGTAAGATAAATAAATAGCAAGGAATAATCTCAACTTAAGACCTCTATTAGCGAAATAATTCTAGAAATATAGAGGTATAATTTTATTTTAAATTAACGTAAGCATTTCTGAATAAGAGTATGAAGATGCAAGAAGTAGCAACAGGAAAATTCAAAAACCTACCTCGACTTTACTGTTTAGCAAGGTGTGTGTGTGTATATATATATATATATATATATATATATATATATATATATCGAAGAAGAGGATACAACTTTGCTGCAGTTAAATCTTCTATGCACAAGTTCTCCGGAATAATTAAGGTTCGCAGATGGACTTCATCTATCGACGTTGGCTGGGTGCAACCAGCGGATCGAAATGTAACTGAATGTAGCTAGTGAATAAATATAGGTTTATGGCACAAGAGCTGAATGCAGATCTTGCGCATTGCCAGAAAAAGAATATCGCTACAATATTTTGGTTCGCTAGAGAGGTAGATATTTTATATTAAAAGAAACAAATAAATTAACAATATATTACTGCCCTTTGAAATGTTTTAATTTAATATTTTATATATTTTTGTGAATATTTTTAAAATGGTGTGAATATTTGCGCAAGTGTTACTGGTTATAAAATAGAATTCTGATATTATTAAAAAAATTTGCTTCATTTGATCCTAATTTTTTTAGCAATTATATTAATGGTGTTTGCTTTTATTGATGACCTTGGCATTATCTCTCGGCCCTGAAAGCACTTAAGCAGGTCATCTTTTCTTTGGAAGGTGGTACAAAATGTATCTTGTCATTCACCAGAATAAAACTAAATATATAATATGAACCAGTTCTTATAATCCTTATTTCTAAATAGATGAATACTGGATTGAAACTGTCTATAGCTTCAAATATTTAGGCTCAGAAATGAATACACTGAAACTATAACACCTAAAGTTCGCAACAGTGTCACAAATGCTAATAGATGGGTGGGGTTTTTGGGGGACTGCAAAGTTAAAATCTGTAGTAAAAACTTTTTACTTTTACTAAACTACTTTGCGATTTTTCTTTTTTTCTCTGAAAAACTTTTTCATTCCACTTCTGATTTGTAGAAACACACTTTCTTTGCATTTCTTAATAATAAACTTTTAATAACAATACTTTGATTGTCATCTATTTTTCTTAACTTCGCTTACATTCAAACAATTCTTGAGACAAAGAACAGACCTGGTGTATAACAACAACAAATTTATTAAGTTCTATCCTTGTCGCATTATTGTTCGATACTTACGAGTGTCAATTCGCTCGCTTACACTCTGACACTGAGAGGGTTGTGTGTGAGTGGCATCTTACACTCGCCCCTTATATGATGCCCTTTACAGGCGGGCGTTAAGCACTGGATGTTACAAATCTAATTTCACCAGAAGAAAAACCAAACTAATAATTTACAAAACTTTGATTAAGCCCATTCTCACATACGCTGCTGAAACGGCGGCAATGACTGAGATTGATAAAGAAACTCTTGATATATTTGAAGGAGGAATCTTACGAAACATATTTGGTGGAATTAAGTGGTATAATTATTGGAGAAGAAGAAAAAAAACTCGAAAATTCACAAACTATTTAAAGGACCAGATATTACTAAACTTACTTGTTTAAGGATACTAAGGATAAAATGGGCAGGACACTTAATAAAATTGGATGACAATCAAGCCACTATGAGGATCATCAAGGCTAAAACATGTGGTACCCGATAAAAAGGGAGACCAACACTTAAGTGAATTGATTTCGGAAATAAACTATAAAGGTGACAAAGTAGAAATCTCTAGCCAATGACTTGAAATGGTATTCTGAGGAAAGACGGTGTCCATCAAGGACTTTCGTATCAATTAAGAAGATTATTAGTTCGTGTTTCATTAGTTTTTGGTGTTCATTAATTTACTATAAAGCAATTTGTTGAGTGGATTGGTCAGACACACCAGTTTGAAATTCTATATTGCCACTTTGACTATTTTATAGTCTTTTTTCCTAGTTTTTTTTGTATATACTTTACACTTATATTGTAATTTTTTCTCAGCTTTGCATTATGAAGCATCGTTTAGTTCTTTATCGTTTATACTTCATTATACACTCATTGCCTTAAGAATTTGAGCACCAAGAAGTAAGAGTGGGATTGATACGAAATTTGTCATGAAGGTACGTGTCAGGCAGATATGTAAATGATAAGAAACGCAGTGTGATTGCTCAGCGACACAGTGAAATACATCGTGTAATGTCACCAGAGGGCGTTGAACTTTATTTTCCTGGGATTTATAAAACAGGTAAGCAGAGCTTGTTTTCGTGTATTTAATATGTTGAAGAGGGACGCTTTTTAATTAGAGAGGCCTTAATGCCGTCATTGGAGAAAATATGAGGAGCCGTCAGATTTCGAGATGAGGAGAATCATAGGGATGATGGAAACCAGATTATCAGGTCTACGAGTAGTACGCGGCCTAGGCCTTTCTGACTTTAACTTGAGAAAGTGGCGGGATCAGTGGGCAAGAGAGAAGTATGTTACATTCGACCAGCCTCAGGAAGCCCTCAACAGACCAATAGTCGAGAAGACAGTCACATCAAACAACACGCACACATAACGCCAACTGTCTCATTATCCACCATCCATACACAGATAGCATTTTCACTACCAGCCTCTGTATCTGTCCGTACTATAACAAGGTGCCTGGATGAAGGACAATTGCTATCGCGGAGCCCATTAAGTATTCTGCCATTGACATCTACTCACCGTCGCCTCCGTTTGGAGTGGTGTCAGACTCGAAAGGATTGGACTGCAACCGAATGGAATCAAGTAGTCATTAGCGATGAATCCAGATTTAATTTGGGCAGTAATGATAATTGTGTATGTGTGTGGAGGCCCCGTGGCGAACGTCTCAATCCTGCCTTCCCTGTACAGCGACACGCCGCACCCACAACTGGGGTGATGGCATGTGGTGCCATCGCATACGACACACGGTCACACCTAATATTGATCCACGGCACCATGACAGCCCAGAGGTACGTTGGTGACATTCTTCGCTACATGTGTTGCCACTCATGGTAGGGCTCCCAGGCGCCCTTTTTCAACAGGACAATGCTCGCCCACACACTGCAAGGGTTTCATAGGACTGACTTCTCTATATTTCCACCCTTCCTTAACCTGCTTGATCTCCAGATTTTTCACTGATACAGCATACCTAGGATATTTAGGATGGCAAGAAGGACAGCCTACGAATTTGGAAGAATTAAAGCAGGCGCATTTTTAAACAAATGTGGGACGAGAAGTCGCAAGAAATCATACGAGACTTGTATGTCTCAGTGCCCGACTGTATCACATCATGCATTCATGCTAGAGAAGGTCCAACAGGGAACTAAAACCTCCATTCATTTGTAATTTTCCTACAATAAATTATCATTTTGCTTTAATTTTGTTATCACTTACTTACATCATTGTTGTACTTACGTATGTGAAATTTCGTTTTATTCTGACAACTCTTTCTTAGCGAGCAAATTTTTATGGCGATGAATGTGTGTGTGTATGTATGCGAATGCGTATGTAATATTTTCTAATAATAATTAGAATATTAGTTGTTTATTTTAATTTTATTTTCTTCCAATTTTATTATCATCTTTCAGTTCTTTTCCAGAGAGTCCCCTTTTATTTCAATAAGTTGTTTATAATCAACCAAAAATTACAATAATTAAAAATCTTATTTAACAATTAACTCATCGTTAGACTCTTTTTTGATGTAAATTTTATTCGATGCTGAAAATCATACAAATACAATGAATAAAATTTTAAGTAAAATTTTCTTTGAATTTTATCAACGAACTAATTAAATACAATTAATAACTAATATATTAAATGATGCTGATATCCAAATTTAACGTTTTGCTTCACGGTACAGGTATGTAACTCAAAAATAAATGCACATTAGAGAATCTAATGTGTAATGAATTTATAAGGAATATTTTTATCGATTTTAATTTTTTATTTCTTAAATTACTGAAATGTTACAAGATTGGTGTTTTTAAATAAAATGAACAAATTGGAAGAATTAATAGATGTATGCAGAAATTCAGTGATTCAAAATTTGGTTTGAAAATAAAAAAAAATATTTACTTCAAATATTTAAAAAAGTAATATTTAAAAAAACGTTAGGAAGTGAAAAAAAAATGTTTAATATCTTAACTAGATTCAACACTTTGAATCTGTATGGTTGGGTTGATTTTTTTTTTTTTTTTTTTTTTGTATTAATTTTTCATATCTGTAATTCTTTATAAACTTTAAATTAGTTTTTCTCTATAATTCTTCAGAATCTGCACAACTTTATTTTGAGGTGTGTTTTTTTTTATTCCTATGATGTCTATCATAGTCTTTTTCAAACATTTTTCTTGTGATTTATTATTTTTTAAATTCTTTCCCGTGACTTCCAAGAAACATAATGCCGTAATTTGAGATTTATATGTAAAATAAAACCTTATTTAGATATTGAGATATAATTATCATGCACTTCATCAATCGCTTATATGAAATTATTGCAAAAATGACTCCGAAAAAGGAAATTTTAATAAGATCAAATTATTAATGATAAATGTGAAGCTGTTTCTATCTCATTAAAAACTTAACATTTGGAGAGGAAAAGACGATAACTTAATTCTCAAAAATCTGTTTGATTTTCAATCTACTTAACTAATTTTGTAAGGGAACCAGTGCTGAAAATCCGAATTCCCACTTATCAGTCATGTAGATTAGCATCAGAAAACTGGGTAAAACTGGGTACTCCCGACGACACGGCATCCAAAAATTCATCAGTGGTATTTTCTCGTATATTTGAGCGATGCATCATAGGACAGTTCAATTGTCGCTTCAATATCTGAATCCGGAAATTCTGTCTCTGATTCTGCGCTAAATATAAATGGATTCCATATTCATTCTCTGTTGATGTTGAGTGAGTGAAAGCATTCCTGTAGATTAGTCTCCAGACCTAGTTAATGTTTCCTGCAGAGGGGGCGGCGTAGAATAAAGGGGTGGAAGGGAGCCGCTAATCCTGTCTGCAGCTTCCAGCCATGGTCATTAGATTATATAGCTGTATTGTCACCGGGAATACACAGATACTTATGCAGAATTTCAGGACAATTAGATAAGTCAAAGTGGCTCAAAACAGAGTTGTAAGATTTGGCCTAAACAAATATGCTTTCATTCATGTGAAGTGAAACCAAAGCTAGCCAAATATTTATTTAAAATCAAAAAATGAATTTCACTTCTTGAATTTCGAAACGGACAAGGCCGGTCGCGATCCGCTGTTGCCACACAACAAACGCAGTTAGTGTATACATTCGCAATGTAACATACGCAACTAGTGCAATTAGTCGTATTGTTCTTGAGAAACTCACAGACGAGATGGTGAGCAGGTGACATATAATTTAGTCATATTTAAATTACTTAAAAAAATCAAAAATATCTCAAAGGAAGAATATCTAAATATTCTTAACAACTGTGCCAGACCTGATATCATGAAGTGAAGGTGAGGTGATTCGGTAATTCTTTTTTCGTTACCGGGTACCAGGTCTCGATCCACCATTTGAGAGACTCTGCTGTATCATGCTCCAAGTATATAAGCAATCAGTGGTTTCCAAGTGTATAAGCAATCTAAATTAATCCTTATTAGATATTTTTTGTTCTTAAGGAGGTTATCAAAATCATAAAAACTTCATAAAAGGTAACAAAATGTTATATTAATAAGCGCTACCGTTAGCATGAAAAATGACTTGAATGCGCTTAAAAACGGAATTGGATAAATATTGTATGGTTTTTAAAGTATTGATTCATTACTTCAGTTTATTACACTGAGTCCTCAGGGAACATATTATGCCTTATATAAGATGGTGGTATTATTATTTAATGAAATAAATTGCTTTACAAGTCTGACTCTTGATCAAACGGAGAATAAAAAGTAGTTTAATAAAATTAAATGTCAGGTAAAAAATGTAATAATTTTAGTTGGAGAGTATTTCCAACCAAGAGTCATTTAAAGAATATGTATAAGTTAAAATATATCTGAGATTAAAGCCGTACATTCGGTCAAGATGTCTCTCAGTCAGAGGACAAGGAATAACACATGGGTGATTTTTGTCCAGAATTAGATGTTTTGATGGAACAATATTCCTTTAGAAAATACCCGTGGATGCTCTGAGGAGAAGCTAGTGGTAAATATCGACTGAGGGCTCTGAGATCGGCAAAAGAATGACCATAGTGAAAAAACATATCAAAGTTAGAGATCTTTATAATATTAGACATTGAGACGGCTAATGAAGACATCATCTACAAGCTCTTCAAACTAGAAGTGGCTTTGAAATTGCCACTCTGCCAATAGTTCATTGTTTGAGCAGTCCCCTTCTAACGTAATCTTTATATAGAAATTAAACAGATGCAGATTAAATTTTATGGTGGGTTTGGTAGCAGTCATTTTCTTTTTCGATTCCTGAATTCGCTTCATCATCAGACTGTCTTTCCTTCCGACAATCTTTTTCACAGTTCTGCTCAGTAGAGATAGTTTTTTTTATGCAATCTGCAGTCATGACTTTAGATACCCTAGTTTGAGAAACGCAACTAATCATAGCGGTTGCAGTTACAAATTTTCATCAGGCGCTTTGGAAATTGTTTCCTTGCTCAAAGTCTGTGAGTCTTCATTTGATTGGCATATTTCTTATTTCTAACCCTTCTATTGACTAAATAATTTTGAATCCAAATAAAAATAATAGTAGCTATTTTATTTTTTTATATAAAAAAACGTAATATTTTTTTAAATGTTTAATTAAATGAAATTTCTAATAAGCAGATTTGTTGTATTTTTGAATGATCAGAGTGCCTTCGATCCACACACACATTGTTAAATTACTAATAAATCAATACAACTTTTTTATTTAAAAATTTTTTTCCACCTTTTCTTAAAGAACTGAAATTGCTATACCTATTTGAAAGAAATTATTTATAATACCATAAGGCATCGATAAACTTAACTTCCCTAGATTATTTTAAATATTCGAATTAGCTTTTAACTAAGATACTTCTATGCATCCGGTTTTAAAATTACCAGCGTCCTCAGATTAATGTTGACCACAATCATCATTACAAAGAAGCACTCATTCGTAGAATGTAACTCATCAGCAAAATTACGATGGGCAACCCCCACGATGACCATCGTGTCGTCACTCTGATAAACTTCCCCGTTGCCATAGCAACGGCACGCTGGCTATTTCGGGGAGGAACTAACATCCGAGTTCTCGTCTGCGGTTAAGTGAGGCGGAAGTACTTCAACTAACGGGAAAAATCTCGGGAACTTTTCAGGGCGTGAGAATTACGTAAGACTGGGAAGGAAAGGGAGGCGTTTACTTCCTTGTTTATTTTTAGAACGGTGTTTTACGATGCAGTGGACATGTGGGATGTCAAGAGTTTATGTTGTGTAGAGGGAGATAACATGAGTTAGTTGACGACAGTTAGTTCGACAGTTTACCCAGAAATGCCATTGTGAGGTATTTTTTGGATGAAAATGTGAAAGAGGATATAGTATGTAAGGGCAAGATAGAGAAAAGTGTGGGTTTTTTTCATGGGAATGTAATAAAGACTATCTAATGCAGAGCTTCTTGTTCTTTCATATTTCGCAGACCCCTTACGATTAATTTGAAAATTACTCAGGTATATTGATGATTTAACTACCTCTTCCTTATATAATTTAATTTATATATAAAATTAAATTTCTTCAAAAAATTGTTAGAGACATTTCTCAGCATTATAAAATATACGTTACAGCTGTTAAGAACATCACGGGTAGTCGACAGAGACTAAAAAAACTATTGTAACAGAAACAAAACAAATGTATTCGTTTAACAACAGCCTTCAGCTTGATGCGACGAACCTAAAACACTAGTGACCGTCATCCGGCCACCCCATTTCGGTAAAAACCTTCAAAACAAAACAAGATAGATGTCATCTTGCTAAATATAAATTCAAGATAAATTACATGGGAGAAACATAGTAGAAAATAATTATTTTACACAAAATACGTTATAAAAATATTAGAAATTGAACACATACCTAAGATGAAACACAATAAAAGACAGTGAATAATAAAAATACTATTGATCTAAATATAGGATAGATTCTTGATAGATGACGCTGGAATGTGACATGACAAACTATTTATTTCATACAAAATATATGTTACGAAAAAAAAGGAAATTTGATCATAAACATATGGGTGAAATACAAAATAATAATAATAATAATAATACAAATTGATTCAAATAACACGGAATTCGAAATCGGAAACTGTGTTTACCCGATCCTAACATATTAACATATCACAATAACGAACCATTCATGCGCAGGCAAAAATTAATATATACAAAATGTGTACTTTTTTTAATAAGAACACACTTAATCATTAGCCATAAGAAAACAGAATTCCTAAACTCGTAAACGCAATTACCCTTTCCCTGGGTAGTCACTTGCAAAAGAGATGTAAAGGATTATGTCTAACAAATCTTTTCTTGGAAAAAAAACATAACATACTACTTGACAGAATCAAGATATATATAATACTTCTTAGATGAAAGCCCTTTTTATTCAAAAACAATAAGTAACAAACTTTATTAACTGAAGAGTTGGAGAGCAAAAATGCTTATCAAATGTACAATTTCAAAAACATAACGAAATAATAAAAAAAGAAAAACGTCAAAATATTTAAGCAATTCTGATAATGTTCGCGTACAATCACCTGCAGCTGAATCTAAGAAACTCGATTCGCTAGAGCCATCTGGTGATGAATTTATATAGCTGAGTTATGGATATCTTGCAACAGAAGTGTTTTTTTCTCGAAATACTTAAGACATGAATGCATTTGATTTATTAGAAATTTTAAGTAAATTTTTATTTCTGAAATAAATATCACTGCGAAAAGTCGTTGTTAATCTTATATTAGGAACATTAAACTGTAGTATTATATATTCTTGATGATACACAAAATTATAATTTATTACATGCATTTAAGAGAAAAAAGATAGTCTGTTACTAAGAATGAAGGCAATTAGTTGATTTGTTAACTTAACGTTTCTCCAGTTTTCTCTTTCAGAATTCTTGATATATTTTCACCAATCCTGTAGGAATAGGTGAACTTCCTGGTTAAGGTAAATGGGAATGAAATAAAATTAGAGAGCAACATTAAATAAAACTTAGAGAGCAATGCTTCGTTTGTAAGTCACATAGCATTTAATTATGCTATATAGTAAACACAGACGAATTTAGATGACTGAAATCAGAAATAAAACCAGAAAATTATTTTCTTGGGTGCCCAATTTTTACTAATGATTTTAACAACGTACTGTTTTTCATGGTTGGGGTAAATTACACTGAATGTAGAAAATATTGATGCGTGTTTGATCGTCTTGCAAATGTATTAGAAATCAAAGAAATTAATATGTAGGGTTTTCAGAGAGTATCTAAATTTCGGTTCTTAGACTCTCTGAGCAATTTTGACCCATACACGCATATGAATACACGATAACACTGATTCAAAGTTCGTACAATCACCGAACACAGAAATTCAAATTGGGTAATCTCAATATCGCACGATGCACATATGCAAATTCAACTAACTAGAAAGAATATGTACATATCCCCTAAAGATTGTTCTACATTCTTCATTTGTCTCGCAGCATCTAGTTACTCGCCATTTTGACAACGGTAACACTTGGCAACTTGGCGTCATTTGGTTATTACATTTATCTATCATCAAGGTCACCTCTACTTATTCACCATTACTTCCTTGCGTATTCTGTCCTTGGTTGGAAACCATCCTTCCGACCATGAAATCTTTTTGACAAGAAAAAGAACAATGTTCAAACTTTCCATAACAATATTATTCATACAGTCAGGAACATTGAAAATAGCTCATCAAGATTGGAGCTTCAGATTAAAATTAAATTTAATACATTTAATGATTCAGACTAGAGATTCACTTGATCCCAAAATCAAGACACTTAAACAAATGCAGTGTGTACTATTAGACAAATGCAGTGCAATTTCAATAGAACGTCGGATCGCCTCCTTCGGCAATACATGTCATAACATGGACCGGCATTGAATTAATTAGACGTCGGATTTCGTCCTGAGGTAGATGGGCTCACAAATCTTGAAACCCATCCAAATCATATATAGAGTGACTCAGAAGCTTCTGTTATTTCAGCTGGCCCCACAAATGCTCTATAGAGGATGAGTTTAAGGAGTGGGTCGACCATGAAGAGCCTGAACGGGACGTAGAAAGTCTTGAGCTACTCAAGCTGTATGAGGATGAGCATAAATCTTGCTGAAAAATTGCTCCTGGAAGACCATTGGGAAAGATTCTACCTGTGGCTGAAGAATGTCAGCAGCATAACGCTGACCTGATAAGGCTCCATGTAACACAATTAGAGTGGACCTGCTATCAAAGTTTAAGGTCCCCCAGACTATAACACTTGCTGTGCGGGGAGGGGTTGCACGATAACATGAATGAAATTATACCGCTCTCCAGGGCGCCTCCATACCTGTACGTGGTTGTCATTTGTCCCCAAAATGAACCAAGATTCATGATTAAACACAACACTTTGTCACTGTGAGGCATTCTACGTCGCTCTGGCGAGGTACCACTGCAAATGGAGTCGCATACTTCAGAGTTAAAGGCAGTGCAAGAAAAGGGCGCTTGGATTACAGATTCGCTTTCGCAAGCGAGTGGAAAGGATTTACGAAACCACTGGCAGCACTTCATCTGATTGTATCGTGGACAAGTCACTGTGAGATTCACGAGTGTTTGCCGCTCGATCCTTCTATCCTTTCGCCTCTTCGTCTTCCTTGTCACTCCAAATCCTGTTTTACGTACGTAGGTACCATCTCGTATTTGGTCTTAAGCATTGACACCATACTTGAATATTTACATATCAGACATCATTCAACTACTTTGCAAAGTTTTGCAATTGTAGTTAAGTCGATTCCTTCTTGAATCGCTATTTTTAATCTTCCTAAGTGTGTACGACAAGACTTACATTAGGTTAAACTCTTCCGTGAGTTTAATTAAATATTCAAACAAGAGGGCTAAAATTAATTACCACAATACAAATTTTTTTCAACTGAATACTGGAAGTAGTAACAACAATAATAGTAGCAACTATAGCAGCCGTAACGACAATAACAGAAGCAATTGCAGCAATAAAAATTATAACAACAATAACTCAAACTATAACTATGGGTACAACAACAACAATAGCAGCAACTGCAGTACGTTTGAATAAGGAATTAATCCTAGCATAATCGTCGAAATGTTATTTTTTCGATGAGGGAAACACGGCTCTTAAATTTATATTGTCGAGACGTTATTTTTCTCACCTTAAGGAATTAGGACAACCACTAAGATTATTTTTTATTAACATTACACTTAAATGCAACACGAGGGTTACTGATAGAATATACTTTACTATGTTTAAACTAGTTTCTTATACTTTTAACTATCTTTCAAATACATTAACCCACTCCTCATTAGTTTAAACGCTTTTTCGTTTTTCTGTTTCAAATATGCCTTTTTACTCGTATTATACCACATGTATTTTTTCAAAATTATCGTATGTATTGTATTATAAAGCCTGAATTAGATGATATTTGTTCTACCTTTCTCTACCAAGAGTACTCCTTATGTTTTTTACATTAATTTGAAATTTGTTATTCACACATTCCATTATGTAATTTATTAATTCTTTCAAATCTTGTTCAACCGTTTTAGGGCCAAATTTTTCTAGTAATGATACATTAAAATATTTTGGAATCGACAGGGAATTGAGAAAAGAAGTTCATTTAGGTTGTGGCATTGGGCTATTCGCGGTTTCTCTTCACTAACCTTGGGGGCTTTTAATTGAGATTGATTACTTTTGCTAAACAACCTTTGCCCAACCAAAAATGAAACGTGAATACTTAAAGTTATTATGTAAAGCAGTTAGAAATGAAGTGAAGTGGGTGAGTTAGGAAATATATAAACTCCGACTGAAAGTAGCGAGAGAGGCTGAAAGAGAGAGGCTGTAGGAGAAGTGAAGCTGAAGCTATAGATAAGCTGATTGAATTAAAGGGTTAGATTAAAGATTGTTATAAGACGTTCCTTTGCTGTTGTTCTCAACAGTTGATCCAGAGTCTGAGTTGCATTCGAGGAAGGATTAGCGCTAAGAGTCTGTTAGATTACTATAGGTGGGTTAATTTGAGGCTAGTAGAAATATTACCCGGGAGAGCATAGGGAGTTGTTGTCATAGTAAATATATGTTAATAAATTATTTAAAGATTGTTCTAGTGTCTCTTTAATAATTGTGTCATAGTGTTTAATAATTGAATCTAGTGATGGCACAAGATGAAGCCCGGGTCGGGTGGGCGTCACAAGGTAACTACATAAAATTAATTCGAGATGTAAGACCTTTTATTTGGTGGGAAGTATGTTTACCACCGATCATTTGGTGCTACCTAAAAGTGAATTTATGCTTTTTTATTAGCCACTCAAGGAGCTACTGTTTTAGTTAACCCAAAAATGTCGTACCTAACAACTTTTAAAAATTTATCTTGTTTTGGCGTATAATTTTTATGTCTACTTTCCCAGTAACAAAGTTATTTTTCAAAAAACATCATAATAATTTCTACTGAATTTTTTTATTGGAATGAAATAAAATATATTTAACTAGAAGACGCGGCCACGAGTTATTGTGGCTAAGTTATACTTAGAATTCTATCGTAGTAAACTATTCAATACAGTCAAATTATTATTTAGGAATAAAGACGAAAACATTGTAGCCGATGTAAAAGCCCGCGGGATTGAGATTTGAGCCTTATGTCAAAATTTAGAGGCGATTGATGAAACTTTTCGTAGAGTTAATATTAAGCACAAATTAACACAAAATTTTGAATTTCATATTTTGTTCATCTCATATTCAAGTATAGTTTTTAATAAATGAGTAATTTACAAAGTTCTTACTTGATAACATATAACAATTTTTAAATAAGATAGGTAGTTTAGATTTTTTATTATTTTTAATATTTATATTCATCATTTTGAATTATAAAAAAATTCCATTTTAAATTAATTCAAAGCTAATCGGTTGTGCACCGATTAGCTTTGAATCCTGTCTTTTGCTAAAACAAATAGATTCGATGGTTTTCCCACACTTGAACATTCAACATATGATTGCCCATGGGAAAAACATAGATTTTCCAAGTCTAAGCCGCAAATAGATATTGTTTGACCTTGAGACTTATTTATGGTCATGGCGAAAGCTAACCGAATTAGAAACTGAAGCCTTTTGAAGGGTATCACAGATTCTGACGGTATCATTGGAATGCGTGGCAACAAGACCACTTCTGTAAAATTTCCGGTAAAATTAGTTGCTTCAAGAATATTTACAGAGGTATTTTTGATGACCAAACGTGTACCATTGCATAATCGATGTGAATTCAAATTACGTAGAAGAATAATAGCTGAACTAATCTTCAACCGAAGATTATGTGGTAGCATTCTGGGCACATCGAGAAAATTTAAAAATTTAATTGGATAATTTACAATTTCGTTTTCATTTACAACAGTGTCGATTGATTTAAAAGACATCAGATTACTTGGCAACAACTGTTGTATCTGGAAGTTAATTTTGTGAACATCAACATTTTTGGCTGCCAAAATAGCCCGATTATTGAGCCAGTTATGAATGTGATGAATGAATCCACGTGATTTTTCTGTATTTCCGGGAAGATACTCTCAATTAATTCATTTTTTTGCCTGAATAATAGTGCAGAAATTGTCTGGCAGTTTAATGCATTGTGTATTTGTCTGAAGCTCTAGTCTACCGATTCTAATATCTAGCAATTGTTCAGAAAATATTTGTTCCGATGGATTATTTTGCAATTGTACTCGCATGTTTATGGTTAGTCGAAGTGTTTCGACATTGCGCCATAAGAACGATTGCTTTAAACATGCGCTAATCTCATCGGCGAAAGTAGAGCAAGGAATGACTGGAATACTTTCCCTAGAAAATAATATAGATATATGGTTCAGAAAATTTCAAACAAATATATTCATAATTTTTTCAGTTATCATTGTCCCCGTGCACACATTATGCGTAAAAAACAGTCTTGAGAAAAACGTATTTAAAGTTTAAATCATTGTACCTTTACATTAAATTACCTATGTGGTAGGCTAAAATTCCTCAGATTTGTATGTTACACCTTCATTACCCTCATCTTTGGCAAATGTTCTTTTCTTTTTAGATCTATTTTTTTCCGGGTAGTTTTCACATTTCATGATGAATGTCGTCTTGATTCAGTTATCCGCTCTTCATCTAGTTGAGCAAACCCTTTCAAAGTATTTGTTCCTACTTGCACTTCAGCTGCATTTAAGATATCTAACAAGCCTTGAAACCCTTTATTAAAATTGTATGATAGCCAAGCAGTCGCCTAATCGTAGAGTTTGCAACTCTCTCAACGAAAACTTCTTTCGGTATAAATTTCCACAAAATGCCATTAAAACTTTCATTTGCATTTTGTGTTTTCCCATGCAAACATTTATTCAGTAAATGCTTGTCGCATAGTTTCATATAGTGATATTTAATGATGTTCATTATGTTTTGGGATAGTTCTTTACCAGTATCATTATATTACCAGTATTTCTAAAACTTGAACCCGCACGCTTTTGAATGTATCCTATACATTCAAACTTTGTGACACTATTCTCACCATTAATATTTCTAATCGAATCAAAACCGTTTGAATGACTATCCCCATAAAAATGCACGCATTTAATTTTTCTCATGTGAATTGATCTTTCAAACATGCGATAGATATCGATGGATCCATGGCACCGGATGATCCCACGTTTCATGCACTTATGAGTAGTTTTGCTTTCAGATTTTTTTTTTTTTTTTTTTTTCTTTTTTTTGACAAAATTTGCACATTTTTGACATAAT
Source organism: Nephila pilipes (assembly GCA_019974015.1). Lineage (NCBI taxonomy): Eukaryota > Metazoa > Arthropoda > Arachnida > Araneae > Nephilidae > Nephila > Nephila pilipes. The sequence continues at coordinate 59,013 of BMAW01107335.1, forward strand.
TTCAATGTCTAGCACTTTTCCAGTATCTATGGATAGGGCACTAACACATCCATTCAGATACAAATGTCCTCTTCGCTGCCATGTTCCGTAGACTGACACGCCGCACTGTACAATTTCATGAAAATTATTTCTCTCGTGAATCTCAGTGGAAGCCTCATTCATAATTTCATGTGCCAAATTACTGGAAACATTCTCCAATTATTGTTCAAGACAACTGTAAGGTGTCTTAGATGGAATGTTCAAATTCATAGCTGAACACAGCTTTTTTTGCAGCAGAATGTCCATTTCCAATAATCCTCAAGCCAAAAACAAATGCAAGGTTGATGCTGTGCATTTTGTTCACTTTTGGAGATGTACAAAAGGAAATGGAATATTCACAATTTGGACATTTTACTAAGCCAAATACTGATTCTCCGAAAAAATTTATACCATTTTTAAAACACTCAAGACAATTAAATGAGGAAATAAAATCATTTAAAGGTTAAAGTCGGGAATAAGGTGTCCCCTAAGCGATTGGCGAATCTTTGGGGTGATATTGATTTAAAAGTGGCGATTCGTTATGGTAACCCTAAGAATACTCAATGCTTAATTCACTCACATTTGGCAACCTATCTAGGAAATCGCCAATCACCTAGGGGACAACCTATTCCCGACTTTAACCCATTTTAAAATATTAAAATTAATTACTACGTTAGGATCTTTATTTTCTAAATTATCAATTGGTTTTGAATGTGACTAAGGCTTTGATTCACTTAATATTGTTGTAACACAACTATCAGTGTTCTTCTCATCCACATTCTTGATGTAACGGTTTCCCTTAAACTTATATTTTCAAACAGAACCTCGATTTTTCCTCGAATTTCAAGACAACTGTGAGCCAACCATTTTTTCTAGCAATTCAAGGGGCTATTATTTTAGGTGGATCACTTTTGGCGTACTAGATCACTTTTCAAATTTTTATCGTATGCTTCAATTTTAATTACATTTAACTTAAATATATTCAATTTCATAATTTACCGTCTGCTTCATTTTAGTTACATGTAACTCAAACATATTCAATTTAATATTATTTATCATTTGCTTTAATTTTATTTACATGTAGCTGATATAATATTCAATTCAATAATCCATTGTTTCCTTTAATTTTAATTACATTTAGATTAAATATATCCAATTTAATGATTTCTCGTTTCCTTTAATTTTATTACTATTGTCCATTTCTCGATATTTCCTCGTTTACTTTAATTTTTATATTTAATTCAGTAATTTAATAATAATTATAAAAAAAAAGTTTACCTTGGATGGCTAAATCTGTTCTTTACAAAACTTTGCATAGAACTTTTTTAAATTTTGTTGTTCTTTTAATGCTGCACTTCATAAAAAGAAGAAAAAATTTAAAAAATTTTTTTTGCTTAAAAGTTGTTTATATCTTCATAAAGATTTTTAAAATCATATCTTCTACATCCCTCCTTCCAAGCCTTTATTGATTAAAAATTTATGAAGTTGGTAGTAATTATACTTTCCACCGCTTTTCAAAGGGTTAGTTGCATTGCATATCATTTTAAGAAAAGTGTCTGAAGAAATTCCTTGAGTTCAAAAACAAGAATAAATGTTATTATTAATTTTTTTACTATTATATCAATCATTATTCGTTATTTACTAGTATTATCACCATTATTAATTTCATTTTTATTAATAATTTATTCAATTAATATTATGATTATTATTAGTGATAGTTCATAATTATTAGTTTAACAATAATTCATGAATAATTTATTAATAATTCCTATATACATTATTATAAGTAATAAGTTATTATTATTAATATTATAATTGTTGAGATCTTTTTGTGAGCATGAGTTAATTTTACCATAATTCTTATAATTTTATACGATGATCATTTTTCCACAATATGACAATTTTTTATTGAATTAAACGTGTCTTAACTGTAACTGTATCGAATTAAGTGATTTTCGTGACGAATTTTACGTCATAGTCTTCAATAAAATGTATTCATGTTTAAAAGAGCATCAGCAAAATAACGATAAGCAATCTCAAACAATGACCAGCGTGTCGTCACTGAGATAGCCTTCCGTTACCATAACAACAGCACGCTGGCCTTTTCGCGTAGGGACTAACTTTCGGGAACTCGTCTCCAGATAAGTGGAGCGGAAGTTCTCCAACTAACGAGAAAAATCTCGGAAACTTTTCAAGGTGTAAAGAGAATTATTTAAGGACCGCAGTGATTTTGCTCATTTCCCTGTTTATTATTGGAGAATAGCATTTTATGACTTTAAGGTGCTTGCCTACCTTCAAAATGTCATTTTCGGACCATTTGGATAACTTTTTTTTTCTTTAAATAAATCGTTTAGTTCGAACATTTTTCTTCCCATATCCATATTCTTTTTCGATTTAAGTGAAATAGAAATAATGTTATAGTTATTTTAAAAACGTCTTCTACTGTAAAAGAGAACCCGAAGTCGCATTTTGATACCGGAAGTTATAGAAAATTGCATTTTTTATCTTGATTTCTTCATTTTCCTTTTTCTTCTGATTTATAAATAATATTTTTATAATTTTTAAGTACTTTAGTTTCTTCTGTATAGTATAGTTTAATGATTTTTTGCCAAGAATTGGCAACAAATGGCTTCTGTTTACATTCTAATGTATGTTTTGTCTTTCTATTACTGTTCTCGTTTTTTTTTACAGTGATACTTTATATTTTACATCGTAATTTTGCTTAAAAGTTGTTCAAAGCATTATAAATATGGGTCTTTGCAAAGATTATCTTCCAAAGAAGTGCAGATTTACAAGAAATCAGTATACAAATTTGAAGGTCTGAAGCAGAATTTTTCTGATAAAAATTATTCTGATTGCTCTAGTGAATAAGTTATTTAGGTATTTGTCTATTATAGCGGTGACCGATGATTAATCGCCAAGCGTCTAAGAAATATCGCCAAGTAGATTTTACGAAAAGATAGGCTTCACGAGTTTTGCGACGACTTGGCGCAATCATAATTTGATGGGCTCCGCTATAATAGACAAGTACAGTTATTTGAATAAAATACTCTTATTGTTTATGCATTAAGACTCACAGGAAAAGGCTATACAGTTGGAAATTAACTGTTTAGCATGTCGAAGTTGACTTTTCTGTCTAAAAGAATTTTCGAAATCATTATTTGAAAATTCAACGCACTGCATCTGAGTTTGCTAAGAAAAGCATGTATAATGCAGCAAAAGAAATTAGAAAAGGAAACACTTCATTAACAGAAATAAGTTGCTCAAGAGTGTCGATGGATGGGCAGAAACGTGGCTACTTGTCTCACAATGATTATATTAGTTGCATATCCAATGATACTGGAAAGGTATTGAACATCGAAAAGAAATATTATTTCTACAGAATGTGCAATAAGAAATCAAACACATCAGGTACTGTTCCCAATTCACATATTTGTCGTAATCACAAGGGTTCTGCTTCAGGGGTTCTGGAGATTTTTGGAGTGTATTTCGTATTTGAACACTCGGAAAATCTACGGAAATTGCAATACAAGGATTATTTCGGTGACGGTGATTCTAAAGGATATGAATCCATTAAAAATATGTATGGCCTAAATACAGTTAAAAAATTAGAGAGCACTGGCCATATGCCAAAAAGAGTTGGGAATTATCAACGGAAATTAAGAAAGCCAACAAAAGGAATTGAGGGAAGAGGAAAGTTAACAGACAGTTTTGTAGACAAGATGCAGAATTATTATGGAATGCTTATTAAATTGTTTGTGTTATGTTATTCGCAGTAATATAGACAGTTTAATAAGCATGTAAAGGACATGTTGCTGCAGAATTTTACCACTGCTGCTCCAGTAATAAATATGTTATACATGGCCATTGTCCACCAGGTGCAGACAGCTGGCTTAAATTTCAATGAGGGGGTAAAGAATTACCTGAAAAATCCATTGGACTTCTACAAAATGTTGTAAATTTAATTAAACCTATTTGCGTGAAATTTTGTAATTAAAAACTATTACAAAAGTGTTACATGGCATGACACAATATGCCAACGAAAGTTTTAATGGTGTTTTTTGGAATACATTCGTATGAAAGTGCTAGTGGTTTGATAGAGGTAATGAATAAGTTGTAATTAAATGTCGGTGGTTGTATTGTATGCTCCATATTTTAAAACAGTATGATTTTCGACTTATCACCAAGATATTCATTACCCCTTACAAAATTACGAAGAAAGAAAAGCTCATGCTCAGAGAAAGAAAAAAGTGTTGCCGCAAGGGAAAAAGAGGGCCTGACATTTCAGGCTGGCGCATTTTAAACTATTTTGTGAAGGTTAAGTTGCTTTTCACGCTAACGTAAGACTTTAAATATGTTTTTCTCAAAATTGTGTTTTTGAAACAAATTATTGTCTGTTTACATGATATCTCAAGAAAGAATTGAAATAATGTTATGAAATTTTCTGAGAATATTTTATATACTGTTTTTAATCAAACGAATCAAAAGTTTTGAGTAGTTTAAATATTTTTTTTATTTAAAATTGTTTTTATAAAGATAAAGCTGAAAAAATCACAAAAATGTCCATATTAGAATGTACGATTCCTGTAGATTTGCTTTATTTTTTCTTTTAGATTTTAATTCATTTTAAAGATACTTGTTACATGTATATTTTACGTAACAGAAATTAAAGTAGTTGCGCATTAGAAATTTTTATACGGTGTTAACCGTTTCAGTGAAAATTTACTAAAATATCCTAAAAATTGACCAATTTATCAAAAAGTACATTATTTATAATAAAGCTTTTATCTGTTCTTATATTTTTACCCACTATTCTGCCTAACAAAACATAATAAGTGTTCAAAAAATAGTTTTTTTAAAAAAAAAAATATTGTTCTCGAACATAGGCAGTCACCATAAGAATATATTCGCAGTCCGTCTTTGTGATGAGTAGAAAGAACAAATTAAAGCGGAGAGTTAACAGTTCTTTAGCAACCGTCGATTGTCTGCAACGGTTAAAAAAAATCTTTACAAGAGAAGATCAAAATGCAGGGGGAAATGTGGAGTTCGTAGGGAATCTTAATATTCACGCTCGAGACTGATTCTACAGGGTGATCAATTTTAAAGAGTACCCGTTTATTTTTTTATATTAATCACATCTACAATAGACACAATGTAGCAAGACTTTGAACATCAATACTTATTTATTATGTCTATGGACTGTTGGCCACGGACATCATAAATTTGAACCTAGGTCAAGTAACGAGAACAAACCTCAGCTGGCACTTCCCTCTCCAAACTTTCACTCCACGCTACGGAAAGGCTTGATACCTCAATAGATTTAACCAAAAAAGCCCCAACTACACGGTGAACCCATAGTGGCATCTGGGTTAAAACCCATGACTTAACGAAAACAATGGTAGCGCAATTCCATGACCATGACCACTAGGCAACCACGGTCTATGGTGAGATTGGAGTGAGTAAGTGATAGTAATTTAATAACGCAAGAACCAGATGTACCCGTGCTGCGTCAAACAAGGTAAAGCTGTGATCTATATGTTTGAAAAAATTGAAAAATTATAAAAATTAGCTGACAAGAAAGAGGGTCGAAAAAGAGAAGGATAGTTAGGGTATTCCGAGGGCCCGTCACCCGAGTTTATTAAATACATTAAACCCTGTGGGAAAGAAAAAGATCACAAGGGTCCTGGGGATCATGATTCCCTAACCTACCTAAAGAAGGTAAGACTCTGAGGTCTCTCGACCCGGAGGACCAGTCCCTTGATGTAATCCCATGGAGCAAGGTGCCTGACTATACCCCCAGACACTGGGAACCCATTTGGGTTGACTTTTATGACATGCTTGAGCTACATTGATACTATTCTTTCACACCCGGTCACCACATTGGTGAGAGTGATATTGGAAGTTAGATCTCTGAAGATAGAAATACAATTACACTGATAAGCTCTTAAACAACGCCATTGGATTCAAGTTCGAAATTACTTAATCCACAATATTCTACAGTGAATGATTAGTTTTATTAACCTCGCACTAGAATCACCTCGAGTGCTATTGGCGCCGTACCTCGTAATTACGAACTTCAGTCAAGTGACGACACCTGAGTTGATACCTCCCTCTCCTAATGTCCACCACCACGTCCATGGGATGACACTGAGACTCGACATATTTAACGTATATCAGTCCCGTTTACACGACGGGTCTAAAGTGGCCTCAAGGCTCGAACCCACGACTCGAAGAAAACCGCCAACCACGAGTCCGTGTCTATGACCACTACTTAAGTAACAGCGGTAACAATATTTCTAGCTAAAATGCCATTTTTACTTGTTGCGGTAACAGCGCCACCTCAATTTTTGTATCGTTACTGGTCAAGAAAAGTGAGTGAGTTATCGGGAAGTTTTATGACGCAAGAGCCACATATGGCTATGGTATGCCTAAACAAAGAGTAACTATGATTTAGACGTTGGAAAAAAAGAGGAAAGAAAACACGATTGACAAAAAAGGAGAGTCAAAAATAAAGAAGGATTGTTAGGGTATCTCTGGGGTGCATCACCCGTATTAACCAAAGACAGTGGGAAAGAAATAGATCACTAGGGTATCTCATGATCATGATTCTCGTACCTACTTAAAGAAACCAAGCCCCTGACGTCACTGGCAAACCAAAACATGAAAATGCTAGAGTTTTACTTTATTTTATGTCCGTTCTGGTAAAAATATGATTAAAAATATGTTTATAATAATATTATCAAATCTACCCGGGGTGGCTAACCTCTTGTATCCATACCATTTTATTTTATAGTCGAATTTAGATGTGCCATATAACTTTAGCCCTTTTTTATACCATTTTACATTCATTGTTAAGGGTTGGTAAATAGAGATAAGGATATAAAATCTGATTCGCTTAGAGAAGGAAAAGAAATATCTTAAACGCGCAGTGAAATTAATTACTTTACACTCAGTAGTGGAGTAATCATTATCACGGACTCACGGTCCGTATTGTTTTCGATGAGTCGTGGGTTTGTATCCTGGTGCCTGTGCAGTCCCGTCATACAACGGACTGATGCACGTTAAATCGGGTCGAGGTCCCAAGTCTTTCCAATGACGTGGTGTGGAAGTTTGGACAGGAGATACCATCTGGATGCCGTCCTCTTCCCTTGACCTATATTCAAATTGATGAGGGTCATCGTAAATGACCCTCGTATTGCTTCTGAGTGAGGTTGATTAACAATAAATCAAGCTGATATAATTGTTTCACAAAGATATCATTCGATATTTACCTAGTAAAAGTTGAAACATATTCCACTTTCAAATTTTTTTTTTTGTCTTAAGGTTTCTTTAATATTTCTTCGCTATCAAATTTGATTGAAGTGACACTTATAATAAAGCAATTCGCCACGTTCTTCACCTGCGCCACGATTTGGCCA
>BMAW01107335.1:66698-85118 GCA_019974015.1 Nephila pilipes
TTTTTTTTTCACGAATAAGGAAATATATGGTACCAGTTGAGAATTCTGAAATAAATGGAATTTCTGCAAAAAATTTGGTAAACATTCTTAGACAAGCGAGGAAAGATAAACTATGTCTTTTATTCCTTTTTTCTGATAGCCGAAAAAACATAAATCCACCTACTTTATGTTTGAAACTGAAAATTGAAAGCATTATTTTGACCTACATTAAGCAAAAGATATGGTCAAATGGTCAGTATAGTTAGTAACTGGTCAGTATAGTATATCGATGTGAATGAAATTAGACTTATGCGTATCCACGGTAGTCGAGTGGTCTGGTCACGAGCTCGTGACTGACGTTGCTTCCGTCAGGTTGGAGGTGTGAATGCTGTTTCCATTAAGGATTTGCGTATGACGTTGAGCTATTCGCGATTTTCTCTTAGTTAACCTAGGAAACTTTATAGAAATTTGAATTGCATAAATTAACAATTTCTTCCCAACCAAAATGAACCGTGATTAGGTAAGTTAGAGGAAGATAGAAGGGGAGTGAATCAGAGATGGGGATATATAAGCGAAACATAATTGAAAGGAAACTAAAGGTAGTTAAAGAATAAAGGCACACTAATAGTTACCAGTAAAAACGTATTTAAATATCATACTTAATTTTTGGATTGGAGTGATTCTTGGTCAAAGTACAAAGATACGAAGCTATTGTTAGTGAGAATTGTTGGAACCACAACAAGTGATTTAGTAAGCTAAGACTTCATTTTGAAATCATAATCTAGGATTGACGAGTTAAGTGGGATTCGAAAGAGGGTGACCTTATCTATGATTCATTGATAAATAAAGTATTTTATCTTTCTCTGGCGTATCTTCATTCGGGATCAAGTACTTATTGATTTTACGCAAACTGAAAGATGTCGGTAGAATTAAATAATGAACGATGATCGTTACAGCGGAGTTGATGCACGCTCAATCTGCTGAGACTCTAAGTCCTCTCAATAGCGTAATGAGCGAGTTTGGAGAGTGGGATGAGGTGTCGCCCTCATCACTAGACAACGGTTAAAATGGTTATGAGGTTCTTCACCAATAGTTCTTCTGTTATTTCTTAATGTGACGTAAATAAACTAATCAACCAAGCTTACAGAATAAATGCTTCGTAGCAATTTCATTTAAAAAATTCGGTACTTTGGTACTTTTCATTTCGTCGGTGCAAATTTCGCCAAGCATGCCTTATTGGCGATAACACACAGTATACACATATTCCGTTTGGCATCATCTGTATCATTTTTGGAGACTTTATCGCTTTCGCCTGCGAAATGGAAAAGTACCAAAAGTTAATGTCATTACATATGATGATTTTAAAAAGTAAATATTTATATTTGAAAAGAGCCAAATATTATTTTTGTGTTAAGTTTTACGAACCTACATATAAGCTTATTTAATAAAAAAAAATAATGTTTCATTTCCGATAAGCTGGTTATCTTATTGAGAGGAGATTTTCGAATGAAGAGGAAACAACAGAGTTATCGTAGTTCGTATAAAAGGAAAAGCAAATAGACGAAATAATACGCATTTTATGATTTAGAAATATAATAGATTGTCGAAATATGTACCTATAGACTAATCGTATGAGGACGCAAACAACCATTAACATATTGAACAGCATATTCTGAAACCCTTAGCTACACTTGGAGAAATAATTTTAAAAATTTCATATTATTAAACATTATAAATATAAATTCAGTAATAAAGGATAATAACTTCAATTTTTTTTTTATTATTTTTTGTTTAGCTTTCATTCTTTTAATACAGGTTCACACAATACAAACACACACATACTTATTATTATGTATTTATTATAATGGTTAAACAACCTCCCGTGATCTGTGGTTATGTATTATAATAATCAGTCTTAAGCGTTAAGATTATCCTCGTCAATTGACCGAGCTTGAAAATTATGAGGTTCGGGGACAGTAGCTGCTTGTCAGAGCGATGCTTAGGATAATTCGAGATAAAAACCAACGTTTTTATATGGTGGCAAAGTTTATTAAAGAAAATTATTGAAATATTCATTGAAACTGGTCGCAAATATCTAAATATTGCATTGTTAGGCAAGTAAGAATGGTTTCCAAAATTTCAGAGTTCTAGCTTAATGGGAAGTTGGTTAAATTAATGATAGAAAATTTGATGACACACTGATACACACACAGACAGACACACACCAAGTGAAATGCATAAAAACGTTAAAACTAACTAAAATTAATTAATTCATCCGGTAAATTAAATGGTTGGAATGCAGTTTAACCCAACAACCCTTGGCGACAAGAATTATTAGGCGGTATTTTGCTAAATGGGGCTACCCTGGTCCGTTAACGTTCAGACAAAAAAAAATCGCCAAGTTTGGTACCAATTTTTGATATCGCGCCAAGTGGTTGGGCTAAACTGCATTATTGAAGAAAATATTAATTAAAACTTGTCGCAAATGCCTAAATATTGCATTGTTAGGTGAGTAAGAACGATTTCCAAGGTTTCAGAGCTCTAACTTGATGGGAAATTGGTTACATTAACGATCGAAAATTTGATGACACACACCAAGTGAAATACATAAAAACGTTTTAAAAATAATCACAATGAATCTAATTCCCGGTTTTCTAGTGCATTCTTATGTATCTGTAGCAGAAGGGACTTAAATTTTCTTCGGCGGCTTTGATATATTAGAGCTGCCAGTTTCTTCTCATGGTGGTAAGTGTGAAGACAAGTAGCTTTGTGGCAGCTTGTGATGGTAGACAATCACAAACTGCCACAGTACATAAGTTCTTTAATATATAAGATATCTTGATGCTCAAAGTTTTCCAAGGAATTTTCAAGTTTATTAATTGATTGGTTCGTTTTATGGGATACAGGACAAAAAAATTTTCCCCTATAGATTAATTTCTTACTGAAGAAATTATAAAACTTTTTACATTATAGTAACTGAGACGACTTCAACGAGGAAAATCGAGATTTCGAGTGTCATTCAATAAGTCCTTAGAAAATCTGAGAGATGGCGCTCGTGACATCAAAAATGGTTTGTATTTTGTAAGCATCGTGACTCACAAAACATCTGTTTCAGTCATTTCCATCTAATGGTTTCTTTTTTTTTTTTTTTTTTTTTTTTTTTTGTCAATTGAAGGAAGAAACTTGTGTTTATTTAGAGAAATTTAAAAAAGTGAGTTTCGAGCGGTGATTAAACACTTACATTTAAAAGGCTTATCACTAAAAGAGATAACGCTGCGTTGGACGAAGCTCATGGCATATCTGCTCTTGTGTTTTCAACTGCTTACGGTTGGCAAAATAAGTTTAAACGTGGTCAAATATCCACAAAAGATGGGCATTGTACCGGATGTCCAGTAGAAGTGACTACTCCCGGAATGATTGACACAATCCACGATACGGTTTTGAGTGAACGACGAATCAAAGTGCGAGAAATCGTTGAGGCTACTTGTACATAGAAAAGTACAATGTTTTCAGTTTTGCATGAAAAATTGGTGCGAAAAAAATCTCTCGAGATGGATGTCTCGTTTGCTCTCAGCAGAAATTAGATGCAATCGTATGGTTGACTCTGAGGCTATTTTAGTACTTTTTCGTGCAAGGTTAACAAGTTTCTAAGTCGATGCTTAACTGTGAACGAAAAGCGGATATATTACTGCAGTCCAGAGACAAAGAAACAGTCATATCGGTGGGAGGAGGGGGTGAAGGTGAATGGGCTCCGAAGAAATCAAAGACAGTGAAATCGGCCGGCAAGGTAATAACCACTGGTTTTGGGGATGCACGCAGAATCATCCACACTGATTATTTAGGAAAAGGAAAAACAGTAACTAAAGAGTATTATGCATCATTATTGCACCAGTTAAACGAAGATATCTGGAAAAAACGTCCTCATTTGAAAAAGAAAAAGGCCCTCTTCCTTCAAGACAATGTACGGGTGCACACCTGTGCAGTTTCGATGGCCAAAATCATGAAAGTAACTTTCAGTTTATTACAACATTCACCGTAATCACCGGATTCGACAACCAATGATTTTTTTTTGGCTCGGTGGGCAACGGTTGACGTCGAACGAAGAGGCCATTGCCAAAACAGATGCCTATTTTAAGGATCTTCCGAAATCTTTCATTTTAAATGGCTTAGCAAAGTTGGAGAGAAATGCTTGGAAAAAGATATAGAGCTAAATGAAATTCATATTTTTTTTTAAAAAAAATCTACCAAAATAGTTTTTTTTTTTTCTAATTTTTCTAGGGACTTATTAAATGACCCTCGTATTTTATGCCATTTTAAAATAATCCTAACCAATTTTGATTAAAGCAATGGAAGTCATATTTTAATATTAAAGTACCTGTATACTAACGTATCTATGTAAAGAAAATCTCATTTATAAGCATAAATAATCATGTATGAGTAGTTAATATTATCGAAAGTTGGTATTTAACGTTTGTAAGTCGCATTCTTACCATTAAGCACATTTTTCGTATAATGTACCCAATTCATGACTTTAAAAATTTGCCGAATATTTATTAATGGAACATAACATAATTAATAAAAGTAATTATAAGTTTAGAATTAAATTTATTAAAATTTCAAAAATATCAAATATTAAGAATCCAAAATTGTTATACAAATATTGTGAATCACTTAAGTATTATGAATATTTATTAGAAAAACAATAATTCTCCATGTATAGGAAACAACCTAATTTTATAAGGCGCAAAATATCAACGCTATGAATAAAATAAGTTCTGAGGTAAGTGTATCAAAATCAGAAGAAATCGCATTTTGAGAAAAACGCAAATATAGGTATTTTTCTCAATGGCGGGTATGTTTTTTTACAAATTTAAAATTCCACTTTTGAACATTCCATTTATTGAATTCTCGGAACTAATTCGGAGCTAAGGTAGCCTAGTTATCACGGACGTGTACTTGCGGCGCGTTATTTTCGCAGAGACGTAGGTTCGACGTCTGATGGCGTTAAAGACTTGTCGTGTAGCCGGAGCTGATGAATGATAAATCTGTCCAAGCTCCAAATCTTCCCGTTGGTGTGGTTTGGAAGTATAGAGTGGGAGGTGCCCTCTCAGGTGTCTTCCTCGTCCCGTGACCCAAGTTCAAAATTACGAGGTCCACCACCAATAGCCCTCGTGTTGCTTCTAAATGTGACGTTAGACATTAATCATTCGTCAATGAAATTTTTAACTAATTAATTCAACTACGAAATCAGCTAAACGCCCTCTATATTTTAGCACAAGAATAAAAAAATTGAAAATTCTGAGTTATCTCAGTTACCTTAATATCCGAATGTGTTAAATGTAAAGTATAAGAAACGCTTTGAAAGTTAAATGCTTTAACAGAAATGTTTTTTATTTCAAATAAATTAATGAAAAGGAAAGACATTGCGTTAACATTACCTAAATCCTTGATGCTTTCTTTTTCGTTTCAGATGTGGAATTTCGTAAAACTATTGTCTAAAATTTCTTATTGAAAATTTAAAAACAATCACTCTAGATAACTTCGGAATCACGATAAATATTGCTTTAGAATAGAATCTTGGTGGTTTTAAAGACTGTCGATCAATTTAAAACCTGTCACAAAATGGATTTAGCGTGTTTTGTATTACAGGGACTTTCCTATTTCGTTTTCGGAAAAGGATTGATTCTGTAATTTCCTGTTTCTCAGATTTTATATGCTGTAAAACTTTCCACTACAAACTTTTCAATAAGTTTAACACCATTCAGATAACTATTCTCACATTCCAAATTTGTTAAAAATAAAAATAATAATAATAATACTTTAAAATGCGTAAACTATTCGGGGTATAAAATATGATCAATTTTCTAACAAATCCGAACAAGAAAATTTCCAATTACTCTAATTACTCTATTCCACTATTGATATTGATAAAAAAATGAATAAAATTTTAAATGATAAATTGATCTCTACAATATATTGGTATAATTTTTACACTAGAATAGTTAGCATGTGTGAAGTTATTCTTCTAAAATGCTCACGTAATTAGACTTTTATTATGCATTGTTTAGTGTCAGGAATGAAAAATTCACATACAATTTTTCATATTTAAGTCAACCCATCAATATTTGCTGTTATTTGCTGTGTAAAAAAAACGAATGAAAATTCATGTCTAAAAAATTCCTATATGCTCAGAACAGTAAATCAAATAAAGGTTGTTCTATAAACTTACACATAATATCTATTTTCTTAATACAGAATTTTTTTTTTAAATTTAGTTTACTGATAAGATTATGAAACAAAAAAAAATGAAGTAGTATTTGGAACTAATAAATATACATTTTTTGAGAAAATTTAAATCTTTATATTAGTACTCGACTACTCATTTTCCTTCCAGCTTAGTAGTTCTTTAATGTTTTTGTTTTTTGCAACCCTACTTTCATGCCTACAAACTTTGAATGACCCCATCTCCCTCCCAAATATAAAAAAAAAACATGCATACATGAAAATAAAACCCCATTTCTTTATTTGTAACTTTAAACATCTTTTAAATTTTAATAGAGTAAAAGGATTCCTTAACTTTAATGCACAAAGGCATTCCATAATAACTGAGAGTAAAATCATAAAATATCAAGAAATATATTTACAACAAAAATTAAATCCTTCTTTTTCAAAATACCTTCCTTCAGATTATATGTAACGATCCAATCGCTCAATTGCCTTTTCAAAACAGGTAGAGAAGCTTTTTTGCTGGAAGCTGCTTCAAAGAACCCCACATTGCTGAAATACCATTTAAATCTGTATTAAATTTCATGCCACAGAGCTCCTCCTTTCAATGTACGAAAAAGCCAAAAACTGCATGGTGTGAGATCAAAACTGTGGCATGATTTTAATATTGTATTCACAAAGATATTACTGAACAGAAGTAGCGATATGCGGGCGAGCATTATCGTGATGGACATTGCATCACTATAAAGCTCGCCCGCACTATCCAGTTCATGAAGCTTTCTCGATATGTGTTGTCGCAAACTTTTCAAAACTGAAACATAATATTCACTCTTCACCATAGATTTTGGAGTATCCTGGTAGCTTACACCTTTATATTCGAAGAAAATAATCACAATTACCTTTTCAGGAGATATGGTTTGTTGGATTTTTTTCGGTGGTGGAGAATTAGAGTGTTTCTATAAATTTGTTGCGGACTTGGTAAGGGGATCAAAATGATACACCGAAGTTTCTTCAACTGTTATTACAATTGCAGCGACTCTCTTCTACAACAACGTTAGAAGTTAAAAGGCCTTACTTAAACAGTCAGAAGAGATGTCTTTTCAGCCTGGTTGGTAGTACCGTCAACTTCGGACACCTTGGTCCAGGATTCGAAACAACGCTGCCGCACCAAGGTCACCAAACAACTCTCTCCCCCTTCTCGGGGTTAGAAAACCACTGGCAGCCGAACAATCTTTAGGAAATTCGGATCATTTCGAAGCATCTGTTTTCACTCACAACATTAGAGAATCTTTGTTTGCATTTGCTCTTTAGTAAGGTGGTAAGAGACCCGTCTGGAACAAACATGGCGGAGTTTAAATTGTTGCGTAGAATGCGAAATTTCGAAGTTTTAGAAATGTAGTTGATGCTGTTATCTCCTCGTATGATATTCGCCGATTTACTTGCAAGATTATCCACACAGTATTAATATTTAAATCATTCGCAACACTTTCTGATTGGCCAGGCTTGGAAGCCAATTCTACAGACAAGCGTACTTTTCTGAAATCACCATGTCATCTAAAATTAGTACACTCATTTTGTCTTTGTAAACTTTTTTCATTACCCTAACAGTTTCTGGAGCTGTTTTGTCCCAAAGGTAGCAATATTTTACAGTACAACGCGCATTACGTTTTTTTTTTTTTTTTTTTCATTCTGAATCACTCAGCTCCATTTTTGTTGGGCAAATAGAAACAATTCTTTAAACAAGATCGAAACTAGGAAAATAAAATCATGTGCTTCGTTTAGAATATAAATAAAAATTTAGTTCACATTTTGAAAAAAATCACCTGCACTTCTGATTTTTAGTTTCGTGGTATTGCCTCTTTGTAAAAAAATTAACTCTCAGTTTTTATAGAATACCCTTTGTACAGTAAGCGTATTGTAGAGATTCAGTTTTATTCGTGAATTAAATAATACATTTTTCTATTTACTAATCCTAATGTAAATTATGCAGTACCTCCCAAAAAAGGACACCCACCAGGATCAGACATTTTGTCTCTTTTACAAAGGTGTTCCCTAATAAGAGGTAAATTCAAAGGGGCTGTGGGATCAATAGAATTTACCCTTAAATATAGGCGTTCTTTGTTCGGAAGTGTCTCTTACAAGAAGTATATTCAAATCAAAAATATTATGTTTGTATTGTGAAGACATGAAATTAATGCTTCTAAGTCTTCAATGTATTTCTTATTTTATTTCTTTTAATTTTATGTGAACAATTATTTTGGCCATTTTTTTTTAATCTGAAAACTTTTTATTCAAACATATTTGTAAATATTTTAACAATTTATTATTAAAATTTAAGTCAGCAAAATGACAAATCATTGTACGGCTAACAACATAAACTAGCATTCTTGTATGATACTGTTCAATTGATAAATAATTACTATACCCTGTAATATTTAAACATAGAATGAATTCATAAATTTAAAGTCTCAGGTTGTTTCAACGAACAACAAAATGAAATTAATATCCAATAATTTGAATGGTCAAAAAATACAAAGTATAAATACCATATTATTTCCTTTTCACAATGCGAATAAGAAATATTTACAATTAAAAAACTTTCTGTCAAAAAAAAGTATATCTGAAAAACCTTACAGTGTTTGAATAATTTGAAATAAAATAAAAGTTCCTAAAACAAAATCTGTAAGCCATAAGATTTTTTTTAATTCTATTAATGTCAAAAATAAGAAGAGAAAAACCTCGAATCCTTAGTGTTTCCTTGATTGATAAATGTCCAGTTCTCCCGAAGGTGTAATAATAATAAACCCAGAAAGAATCGTTGTCAAATTAGTGACAACGAAGCTTAAGATATATCTTTATTTGTAGAAGATTTCCTTTCCTCTCCGCTGTATGTAATTGCCTAAGATTGAGTAAATCCAGAAAGAAATTACAATGATTATATTTCTTTGTGTTGGTTATTCTATTTGATTCTTATAAATCATTTTAACTATTTTATTTCTATCATAATTGCTTTCTGTCTAAATTGCTCACATATATTTCACGCTAATATCTTTCAATGCTTTGATTTATTATTATATGTATTGTATCTTTTTACGCAATGTGTGTATATTTCAATATATCTTTTTTTTTCAATCTGCAATGCATGAATAAGGCACCCAGAGAAGAATTTTTAAATATAAAGTAATTCTTAATATTCCAAAAGAATTTTAAGAAAAAATCGAAGTTTTTCACTTTTTCGTAATATTCACTAAATTCTCCATTAACAATAACTTAGAAATGTTGAATATCAATCCAATTAACTTAAAATTAAAAAAAATAGGTGAAAATAACTTTAAATTTTGAGTGGTAATCGAAGAGCGCCAGATCTGGGCAATGTTGGAAATAATTTATTTGAATACCGCGGAAATAAAAGAGACGGCGTGTCCCGTCTGAAGTATGAGAACGCATGGGATCATGGGAAATATATTCAGGTTATATTTTATTTTTTACTGCAAAAGGCGAGTTTTTCATGTCTCTGATGTAATTAGTTCTCTTGATCGCTGTTGCAATATAATGAATGTATGGACTGTTTGGAGACGCAATACAGTTATAAATCATTTGTAAATTGTAATTTGTGTACATAATTGGCCCATAGAAATTACAATAAATATAATAAAAGATACCTCTCTCCCTCTCTTCTTGAACTCTAAATGGGATCATTCTATTCCCATATGAGGCGATGAGATCTCCGGTTCGATGAGTCACATATGTACGGTCATTGTCATGCAGTATAACAATCCCTTTACTGAGAATGCCACCCCTTTTGTTTTGAATTGTACAACGTAGTTTAGTTCAGGTGTGACAATATGTCTTGGAATGTTTTGTGTCACTCCCAGGCAAATAATTCACAAGCAATCACTCCTACTTATCCGAAAACACAGTGCAGATGATTTTGTGCGTTGAGATTGTTTACTGGCGAATCACTTCCTTCTTCGGATGATGTTGAATGCCTTCATTCTATGGATTGATGTTTTGTTTACGAAGTCACATGAGTGAGTCACATGTCCACACGTTTCATCAATCTGCTGATGAACTTCGGCAGCTATCATGCATTTTGTATGCAGAAAAATAATCCCAACGCGTATTATATGTGGTATTTTCCATTTTGGAAGGTAGGAGTATTTTAAATGTACACTGACAAACTTAATGCTTCTGTGCTGACGTCTGTGATTCACCATGACATACAGATATTCAATTCAATATCTTAGAATACCAACAGTACCACTGCCATGTTTAAAACTGGTACTTAAAAATCTCTTTTAATGTATAAAATTCTAATGAAATTATCGCAAAAAATTATTTACATGAAGTATCGACCATCAAAATCATAAATAATTCTCTACAAAAAGTATCATAAATTCTATAAAATATTTAGCTCTATTTAAAATATCTAGTTCTCTATCGTCTGTTCTCTTAAGTTAACTATTCTCTACAGAAAGAAAATTCCGCATTAAGTAAAAACAATTCTCTTCCAGAAATATTGTCATCGATAATAAAAATTAATTTGACCATAAAAAACTAATTCAGTTGATCTTTTCCTGTAAAGGATTAAATTAATCCTCATAAAAAAATGTAAGCCAATGCAAATATCTTGCTTAAAGTTTGCCTTTATCAAGAAAGTGATCTCAAAAAATAGAAATTCCTTTCCCTTCAAGGCTTTCAAAAGCAATCCTTTATTCTGTTTCCTAGGAACTATTAAATAATTTTTGAGAATATGGAATTATAATGGCGCCAAAAAAGATTCTAAATATAGTTTTGAAAAAACTCCTTTTGGTAAAAAAAAAATATGTCTTTTATTTGTACCTAAAAATAGAACATGTTACCTCGAGTATTCGAATAAAGTATTGTAACGTTAACAAAAGTTAAATAAAACTAACTTGCTCTGAAACTTCAGTGGAACATGTGCACGAATTCTAAAGCAATCTGATCGAATACGACAAAAAATGTTTTTTACATCCAGAAAAAAATAAGCTTTTCTAAGAAGATTTCTTATTTATATACATAAAAGCACTTTCCTCTCGTAACAATATCCGCTCAGAAACATTTCACCTACATTTTTATATCTAAAGAGTTTTTTTTAAAGAAGGATATAGATGAAAGAAAAGATTTATCTTAAATCTCTTAACAGACCTACTTTGAGTAAAAAAAGAATGAAAATCCGGTATCATTTTTCCAACTTTAAAGTTTTATAAACCTTTTAAAAATATATCTCCGAAATATGCTTTCAAGAACAAGCCGAAGTGTTTCTTACAGTTACTACAATTCAAAAAAGATCTAGTTTAGAAAAATATTCTGATGATCTGGATGTATAGAGAAAAAAGCGCCTTTTATAAGAATCTCGTGAATATTTGCGGGTTTTATTTACCTTATTAGAAGTACTACGTTTCACCTAAGAAATATCGCCAAGAATTGTATGAAAAGATAGCCTTCTGAGTTGGACACTTTGTAATCATAATTTGATGGGCGCGCTATAATGACAAGTACCGTTCATGAATAAATACTTTATTGTTTATACAATTAAGACTCCTGGAAAAGGCTATACACTGGAAATAAAGTGTTGGAAAATTTCGCTATATGCCGAAAAGCCGCCATTTTAGTTTTTGGCGACCAGTCATTTCTCTCGCCAAATAGCTTGGTGAATGGTCATGTTAATCAATAATCGCTTTAACTTGGCGGAAAAACGAAGGTTGGTGGTCGGCATATACCGAAGTTAAGACCAATGTGTTTAGCATACTGAACTTGCCTTTCTATCTAAAGAATTTTCAAAATCGGAGTTGAAAATTCAACGCGCTACATCTGAATTTGCTAAGAAAGGCATGTATGCAGCAAAAGAAATTGAAAAAAAAAGCACTTCATTGGCAAATAAGCTGCTGAAGAGGTGCCGATGGATGGGCAGAAACAGGGCTACTAGTCTCACAATGATTATATTATTTGCATATCCAATAATACTGGAAGGTAGTCAGTGATCATATTTCTACAAATTATGCAATAAAAAATCAAACTTGGTACGATTACTGTTCCCAGTTCACATGTTTGTCATGTCCTGAGGGTTCTGCTTCAAATATGGAATTTGAGATTGTATTTCGTATTTGAACATAAATCTACGGAAACTGCAATACAAGGATTATTTCGGTGACGGTGATTCTAAAGGATATAGATCCATTAAATATGTATGGCTAAGTACAGTTAAAAATTAGAGAGCACTGGCCATATACTAAAAGTTGGGAATTATCTGCGGAAATTAAAAAGTCAACGAGAATTAGAGAGGAAAAATTAAGTCAGTTTGTAGACAAGATGCAGGAGTATTATGGAATACTTATTAAATTTGCAACGCCCGCTCCGACCCGGGCGTCCTCTTGTGCCACTAAATTCAAATATTAAATACTACATTTTTAAAATAATTTACAAAACTACTTAAGTAACTTTCCCAATTTATTAGTATCCTCTTGCTATGACACCAATAACCGCCCCTTCAGGTTAATCTGTCAACACCTTAATTCAACCACCAATAGTAATCTAACAACCTCTCACCAATAGTCTGCCTCGACTGCTAGCTCAGATTCCGTAACCACTTGTTGAAACACTAGATCAATCTTTCTACGACAATCACTTCTCGAACCTTCCACAATGGGCACACAATTCCTCCTTTTCCTCCAAGTGACTTTAATTCACAGCGCTATTCCTCATCATCTCCATCTCATCTACAGTATTTCTCTCAGATCCTCGTTTCGGCTACTCTTTCAGGATCTCCTTTCAGATCCTTTCAGATACTCTACTCCTTCTGACGGAGTTTATATGTTTCAACACTTCACTTCCTTCCTAACTGCTTTACATACTAACATTGCCATCGTTTCATTTTGGTTGGGCAAAGGTTGTTTTGAGTAAGCAATCAATCTCATTGAGAGTCCCAAGGTTATTGAAGAGAAATATAAATATTGTCTGGAATTGTGTTATGCTATTCGCAATAACATAGACATTTAGTAAGCATGTAAGTGTTTGCTGCAGATTTTACCACTGTTGCTATATTAATAAATATGCTTTATACATGGCCACTGTCCACCAGGTGCAGACAACTGGCTTAATTTCAATGCGCAGAAATGGGGGAGGTAAACGATACCTGAAAAATCCATTGGACTTCTGCAAATGTTATAAATTTATTTAAACCTATTTACGTAAAATTTTGCAATTAAAACTATTACAAAAAGTATTACATGGCATGACATAATATACTAACGGAAGTTTTAATAGATTATTTCTTTGAATATATTCGTATAGAGAAGTGCTGATACGGTTTGATAGAGTAATAGATAGTTAAATGTCGATGGCAGTTGTATTGTATGCTCCATATTTTAAAACAGTATGATTTTCGATATCACCAAGATATTCATTACCCCTTACAAAATTACGAAGAAAATAATATCAGAGAAAGAAAAAGATGTTGCCGCAAGGGAAAAGAGAGACCTGAGCATTTCAATTTGGCATTTAAACTATTTTTGTGAAGGTTAAGTTGGCACGCTAACGTAAGACTTTAAATATGTTTTCTCAATTGTGTTTTAGAACCAATTATTGTCATTTACATGATATCTCAGAAAGAATTGAAATAATGTTATGGGGTACCAGGGAATATTTTATATACTGTTTTTAATCAAAACTGAATCAAAAGAAGTTTTGGAGTAGTTTAAATATTTTTTTTATTTAAAATTGTTTTTTATAAAGATAAAGCTGAAAAATCACCATAATGTCCATATTAGAATGTACGATTCACCAATTTGCTTTATTTTTTTCTTTTAGATTTTAATTCATTTCAAGAATACTTGTTACATGTATATTTTACGTAACAGAATTAAAATAGTTGCGCATTAGAAATTTTTTTTATACGGTGTTAACCGTTCAGTGAAGATTTACTAAAAATATCCTAAAATTGACCAATTTATCAAAAGTACATTATTTCAATAAAGCTTTTATCTGTTCTTATATTTTTTACCCACTATTCTGCCTAATAAAACATAATAAGTGTTCAAAAAATAGTTTTTAAAAAAAAAATATTGTTCTCAATTTGCTGATCCTGAGAATATATTCGCAGTCCGTCTTTGTGATAGTGAAAGAACAAATTAAAGCGGAGAGTTAGTTCTTTAGCAACCGTCGATTGTCTGCAACGGTTAAAAAAAAAATCTTTAAAGAGAAGATCAAAATGCGGAAATGTGGGTTCGTAGGGAATCTTAATATTCACGCTCGAGACTGATTCTACATGATCAATTTTAAAAGTACCCGTTTATTTTTTATAGTAATCCCACATCTACAATAGACACAATGTAGCAAGACTTTGGTTTTAATCAATACTTATTTATTATGTCTGGACTGTTGGCCACAGACATCATAAATTTGAACCTAAGGTCAAATGTTGAGGAACAAACCTCAGCTGGCACTTCCCTCTCAAACTTTCACTCCACACGCTGGAAGGCTTGATACCTCAATGCGTTGTAAAGCCCCAACTACGGTGAACCCATAGTGGCATCTGGTTAAAACCGCTGACTTAGCAAAACAAGCGCAATTCCATGACCGCGGCCACTAGGCAACCACGGTCTATGGTGAGATTAGATGAGTAAGTATTAATTTAATAACACCAAAGAACCAGGTGTACCCGTGCTGCGTCCAAAACTTAAAGTAAAAGCTGTGATCTATATGTTTGAAAAATTGAAAATTACTTAAAAATTGGCTGACAAGAAGAGGGTCGAAAAAGAGAAGAGTAGTTAGAGATGTTCCGAGGGCCCCGTCACCCAGGTTATTAAATACATTAAACCCTGTGGGAAGAAAGAAAAGATCACAAGGGTCCTGGGGATCATGATTCCCTACTACCTAAAGAAGGTAAGACTCTGGGGTCTCTCTCGACCCGGAGGACCATGATGTAATCCCATGGAGCAAAGGTGCTGACTATACCCCCAGACACTGGGAACCCATTTGGGTTGACTTTTATGACATGCTTGGCATACATTGATGCTATTCTTTCACCGGTCACCACGAGAGTGATATTGGAAGTTAGATCTCAAGATAAATACACTGATAAGCTCTTAAACAACGCCATTGGATTCAAATTTCGGAATTACTTAATCTACGTATTCTACAGTGAATGATTAGTTTATTAACCTCGCACTAGAATCCTCGGTAACTGTGGCGCCGTACCTCAGCTAATTACGAACTTCAGTCGAAGTGACACGACACCTGGTGATACACTCCCTCTCTCCCCTAATACTCCACCACCACGTTCATGGGATACTGAGACTCGACATATTTAACGTATATCAGTCCGTTTACGACTTGAATTCTAAAATTGGCCTCAGGCTCGAACCCGACTCGAAAACCGCCATGAGTCGATATCCATGATACACTACTTAAGTAACAGCGGTAACAATATTTCTAGCTAAAATGCCATTTTACTTGTTGCGTGTAGCGCCACCTCAATTTTGTATCGTTACTGGTCAAGAAAATTGAGTGAGTTATCGGGAAGTTTTATGACACCAAAACCACATATGGCTATATGGTATGCCTAAACAAGAGTAACTATATTGGTAGACATTTGAAAAAGAGGAAAGAAAACACGATTGACAAAAGGAAAGTCAAAATAAAAGAAAGTTGACAGGGTATCTCTGGGGTGCATCACCTTATGTAAAAGCAGTGGAAAGAAATAGATCCGCGGGTATCTCATGATCATGATTCTCGTACTAACCCAAAGAAACTAGAAGCTGACGTCACTGGCAAACCCAAAACATGAAATACTGGGGAGTTTTACTTTATTTTATGTCCGTTCT
The DNA here is from genome assembly GCA_019974015.1 of Nephila pilipes. NCBI lineage: Eukaryota > Metazoa > Arthropoda > Arachnida > Araneae > Nephilidae > Nephila > Nephila pilipes. Next base: position 82,748 of record BMAW01107335.1, read on the forward strand.
GTTAAAAAATATGATTAAAAATATGTTTATAATAATATTATCAAATCTACCCGGGGTAGCTAACCTCTTGTATCCATACCATTTTATTTTATAATTTAGATGTGCCATATAACTTTTAGCCCTTTTTTTTATACCCATTTTACATTCATTGTTAAAAAGGGTTGGTAAACCAAGAGATAAGGATATAAAATCTTCGCTTAGAGAAGGAAAAGAAATATCTTAAACGCACAGTGAAATTAATTACTTTACACTCAGTAATTGGAGTAATCATTATCACGGACTCACGGTCCCGTATTGTTTTCCGATGAGTCGGTTTGTATCTGGTGCCTGTGCAGTCCCGTCATACAACCGGACTGATGCACGTTAAATCAGGTCGGAGTCCCAAACCAATGACGTGGTGTGGAAGTTTGGACAGGAAGTGCCATCTGGATGCCGTCCTCTTCCCTTGACCTATATTCAAATTGTTAGGGTCATCGTAAATGACCCTCATCTGATGAGGTTGATTAATAAATCAAGCTGACTATAATTGTTTCACAAAGATATCATTCGATATTTACCTAGTAAAAGTTGAAACATATTCCACTTTCAAATTTTTTTTTTTGTCTTAAGGTTTCTTTAATATTTCTTCGCTATCAAATTTGATTGAAGTGACACTTATAATAAAGCAATTCGCCACGTTCTTCACCTGCGCCACGATTTGTACAATACATAGTACAAACAATTTTAAATAATTTTTTTAGTTTTGATAACAAGCAAAACACCTGCGCAACCTTTCATCTAAAATTTTAGATTCCACTCATCTATTACAACCTCAGTTTTTTTTTTTTTTTTTTTTTTTAAAGAATACCAAACATACCAAAGTTCTACACCAGTGTGGAATAAAGGCCGAAGCTTTTCACATGATTTGATCTACTCTCTCTTAAGTGAAAAAAACATCATTATTCTGGAAGCATACACTTTCAAGAATACATATCGTATTTCATACCGTCAAATTGATTTCTCGGTTTGAAATGTTTTTGTTGGCGGACTAAGGCTTCGTATTCCTTTGAAAGTAACGTAAGAGAAAAGAGAAAATAGAAACCTTTGAAAAGACATATCAGTTTGTTTTTTTTCATATTCGTGAATAAAAAGCTGAAAAAAAGTTGGGGGGTTTTTTTTTTTCCCGAATAAAATATATATATGGTACCAGTTGAGAATTCTGAAATGAATTTCTGCAAAAAATTTGGTAAACATTCTTAGACAAACGAGGAAAGATAAACTATGTCTTTTATTCCTTTTTTCTATTAACCGAAAAACATAAATCCACCTACTTTATTTGAAACTGAAAATTAAGCATTATTTTGACCTACATTAAGCAAAGATATGGTCAAATGGTCAGTATAATTAGTAACTGGTCAGTATAGTATATGAATGAAATTAGACTTATGCGTATCCACGGTAGTCGAGTGGTCTGGTCACGAGCTCGTGACTGACATTGCTTCCGTCAGGTTGGAGAGTGTGAATGTTTCCACATTAAGGATTTGCGTATGACGTTGAGCTATTCGCGATTTTCTCTTAGTTAACCTAGGAAACTTTATAGAAATTTGGATTGCATAAATTAACAATTTCTTCCAAAATGAACCGTGATTAGGTAAGTTAGAGGAAGATGAAGGGGAGTGAATCAGAGATGGGGATATATAAAGCGAAACATAATTGAGAAGAGGAAACTAAAGGTAGTTGAGAATAAAGGCACACTAATAGTTACCAGTAAAACGTATTTAAATATCATACTTAATTTTTTGGATTGGAGTGATTCTTGGTCAAAAGTACAAAGATGACTGTTAGTGAGAATTGTTGGAACCACAACAAGTGAATTTAGTAAGCTAAAGACTTCATTTGAAATCATAATCTAGGATTGACGAGTTAAGTGGGATTCGAAAGGGTGACCTTATCTATGATTCGTGATAAAATAAAGTATTTTATCTTTTCTCTGGCCCTCACCTTCATTCGGGATCAAGTACTTATTGATTTTGCAAACTGAAGATGTCAGTAGAATTAAATAATGAACGATGATCGTTGTAGGAGTTGATGCACGCTCAATCTGCTGTCTAAGTCCCTCTCAATAGCGTAATGAGCGAGAGTTTGGAGTGGGAGATGAGGTGTCGCCCTCATCACTGGAACAACAGTTAAAATAGTTTATGAGGTTCTTACCAATAGTTCTTCTGTTATTTCTTAATGTGACGTAAATAAACTAATCAACCAAGCTTACAGAATAAATGCTTCAATGTAGCAATTTCTGCATTTTAAAAAAATTCGTACTTTGGTACTTTTCATTTCGTCGGTGCAAAATTTCGCCAAGCATGCCTTATTGGCGATAAGCAATACGTAACTT
>BMAW01107335.1:85128-139698 GCA_019974015.1 Nephila pilipes
CCAGTGAGTCTTAATGTATAAACAATAAGAGTATTTTATTCAAATAACGGTACTTGTCTATTATAGCGGCGCCCATCAAATTATGATTACGCCAAGTCGTCGCCAAACTCGTGAAGGCTATCTTTTCATACAATCTACTTGGCGATATTTCTTAAACGCTTGGCGATTAATCATCGGTCGCCGCTATAATAGACAAGTACCCAAATAACTTATTAAGCTTTTCACACACAGAAGAAATAAATCTTTTAACAAAAATCACATAATGTTCTGATGTCAGATATTCGATGACCAAATAGTTCACTAGAGCAATCAGAATAATTTTTATCAGAAAAATTCTGCTTTAGACGGTTGGAATGCAGTTTAGCGTAACCACTTGGCGACAGGAATTGTTTGGCGATATTTTGCCCATTATGGCTACCATGCTTTCTCTCCACTGAGGTGGCTTTAGCCGTGGCAACCCTTTCGAATAAGGCTTCAGGCTCCGCCATAAAAATCACCAAATTTGGCGATTTTTCAAATCTCGCTAAGTGGTTACGCTAAACTGCATTTCAACCCTTTAGACCTTCAAATTTGTATACTGATTTCTTGTAAATCTGCACTTCTTTTGGCGATAAGTTTTGCAAAGATTCATTTTTATATTGCTTTGAACAACTTTTAAGCAAAATTACGATGTAAAATATAAAGTATCACTGTAAAAAAAACGAGATCAGAAATAGAAAGACAAAACATACATTAGAATGTAAACAGAAGCCATTTGTTGCCGATTCTTAGCAAAATATCTTTAAACTATACTATACAGAAGAAGCTAAAGCACTTATAAGTTATAAAAATATTATTTATAAATCAGAAGAAAAAGGAAATGTAGAAATCAAGTTAAAAAATGCAATTTTCTTTAACTTCCGGAATCAAAATGCCACTTCCGGCTCTCTTTTACAGTAGACGACGTTTTTTAAATAACTATAAAATTATTTCTGTTTCGAATCGAAAAAGAATATGAATACGGGAAGAAAAATGTTTGAACTAAATGATTTATTTAAAGAAAAAAAAAGTTACCCAAATGGTCCGAAAATGACATTTTGAACGTAGGCAAGCACCTTAAAGTCATAAAATGCTATTCTCTAGTAATAAACAGGGAAATGAGCAAAATCACTACGGTCCTTAAATAATTCTCTTTACACATTGAAAAGTTTCCGAGATTTTTCTCGTTAGTTGGAAAAGTTCCGCTCCACTTATCTGAAGACGAGTTCCCGAAAGTTAGTCCCTACGCGAAAAGGCCAGCGTGCTGTTGCTATGGTAACGGTAGGCTATCTCGGTGACGACACGCTGGTCATTGTTTGAGATTGCTTATCGTTATTTTGCTGATGCTCTTTTAAACATGAATACATTTTATTGAAGACTATGACGAAAAATTCGTCATGAAAATCACGTAATTCGCTACAGTTACAGTTAAGACACGTTTAATTCAATAAAATATTGTCATACTGTGAGAAAATGATCACCGTATAAAATTATAAGAATTATGGTAAAATTAACACATGCTCACAAAAAGATCTCAACAACTATAATAATAATAATAACTTATTACTTATAAAAGGAATTATGTAGGAATTATGTATGTAGGAATTATTAATAAATTATTGATGAATTATTGTTAAACTAATAATTATGAACTACCACTAATAATAATCATAATATTAATTGAATAAATTAATAATAAAAATGAAATTAATAATGGCTTTAATACCAGTAAATAACGAATAATGATTGATATAATAGTAAAAAAATTAATAATAATAACATTTATTCTTGTTTTTGATCTCAAGGAATTTCTTCAGATACTTTTCTTAAAATGATATGCAATGCAATTAATCCTTTGAAAAGCGGTGGAAAGTATAATTACCACCAACTTCATAAATTTGACAATGGATGAAACATAGCTCTATCCTTTCACTCCGAAGTCCAATCGACAGTCATCCGAGTGGACTGCACACGATGAACCCGCTCCAAAGCGTGGGAAAACGCAACAGTCGGCTGGCAAGGTTATGGCGTCTGTATTTTGGAATGCGCATGGAATAATTTTCATTGACTACCTTGAAAAAGGAAGGACCCTCCACAGCGACTATTACATAGCGTTATTGGACCGTTTGAAGGACGAAATCGCCAAAAAACGGCCGCATTTGAAGAAAAAGAAAGTGCTGCTTCACCAAGATACTGCACCGTGTCACAAATCAGTGAAAACGATGGCAAAAATCCATGAATTGGACTTCGAATTGCTTCCTCACCCACCGTATTCTCCAGATCTGGCCCCCAGCGACTATTTCCTGTTCTCAGATCTCAAAAGAATGCTCGCTGGGAAAAAATGAAGAAGTGATCACCGAAACTGAGGCCTATTTTGAAGCAAAGGACAAATCGTGCTACAAAAATGGTATCGAAAAGTTGGAAGTTCGCTATAATCAGTGTATCATCCTTGAAGGGAATTATGTTGAATAAAAAAAAACAAATTTTGCCAAAAAAATGTGTTTTACTATGGTAGGCCGGGGACTTTTCAATTGACGTGTTATTTGACATCTAGGCTTAAAAAATGAAATGGATTATTCCAATGTATAATACGATATCTTTCAAAATATTTATGTGGAAAACGCAATTTTATTATAACAAATATTTAAAAGCTTTAAAACTATTTCATAACATCTTATGCTGTGTATCTTTGAAAATTGAATTACTTTACTCTACTACGTCTTAAAGTTTATTCATTGTTCAATATTTTTCGATAAAATCACATGAGAGAAATTGAAGATTCTGGATATTCCTCAAAATTTTTAGAAACTTTTTGTATTTAGTGGAAGATACGGACTGAATGCTCTGAATGCTGTTTAAACTCGTTGATTTATTAATGTCTGAGGCAGATTACTCAAATTGTAAATCATTTTTTAAAATTTTTTGTAAGCTTATTTATTTATTTTAAATATGGAAAAACGTCAATAAATAAATATGGAAATACAAGAAGACATTTTCTGAGCTTTTGAGGTCAATCCACCTATAGAGGACGTCACTGTAGCATTTGTCGCCTATTGGTTGTATTCGAAATTATCACGTGATCCTGACTGTAGGTGGAGAGACCCCATTGTGCTCGTTACGTGCTCAACAAGAAAAAATATATTTATACTTTTAATTTGTTGCTTGAGGGATTATAGTTCACCGAACATTTTCAGTTTTCTGTATCTTCTCGACTCAACAGTCCCCTAATTGAGACTAAGTCCCTTAATCCCCTTGAGTCCCCTAATTGGCAACGAGATTGAATCCTAAAATGGCATTCTCCACATGATGATATCTGTTTGGATTTTTGAGGCTTAAACCTTTTGTCCATCGGCTGTGAATTAGTTATTCCATCAGCCAAACTTCCCCAGCATCTATGTTGCTGTATATTTTCGTTAAAAACTGTGCCAACATTTTGAGTGTTCAAGCCCAATGAAAAGCAGTACATTGTTAAAATCATTAATAAAAATTGGGCACCCAAGAAAATAATTTTCTAGTTTTATTTCTGATTTCAGTCACCTAAATTGGTCTGCGTTTACTGTATGGCATAATTTGTTCTCTAGTTTTATTTCATTCCCATTTACCGTAGCCAGAAAGTTCACCTATTCCTACAGGATTGGTGAAAATATATCAAGAAGTCTGAAAGAGAAAACTGGAGAAGCAATAAGTTAACAAATCAACTCATTGGCTTCACTCTTAGTAACAGACTACCTTTCTCTAATAAATGCATGTAATAAATTATAATTTTGTGTATCATCAAGAATATAATACTCCAGTTTAATGTTCTTAATATAAGATAACCAACGACTTTACGAGGTGATGTTTATTTGAGAAAAAAAAATTACTTAAAATTTCTAATAAATCATAAGTTTTCATGCCTTAAGTATTTCGGAAAAAAAAACAAACAAAAAAAAACAAAACAAAAAAAAACAATACTTCTGTTGCAAGATATCCATAACTCAGCTATAAAAATTCATCACCAGATGGCTCTAGCAAGTCGAGCTTCGTGGATTTAGCTGCAGGTGGTTGTACGCGAACATTATCAGAATTGCTTAAATATTTTGAGGTTTTTTTTTTTTTTATTTCGTGATGTTTTTGAAATTGTACATTAGATAAGCATTTTTGCTCTCTAACTCTTCAGTTAAGGAAGTTTGTTATCTATAGTTTTTGAATAAAAATTGCTTTCATCTAAGGAGTATCAAATCTTGATTCTGTCAAGTAGTATGTTATTAGTTTTTTTCCAAGCTAAGATTTGTTACACATAATCGTTGACATCTCTTTTGCAAGTGACTACCCAGGGAAAGAGTAATTGTGTTTCCATGTTTAGGAATTCTGTTTTCTTGTGGCAAATGATTAAGCGTGTTCTTATTGAAAAAAGTACACATTTTTAAATGTTAATTTTTGCCTGCGAGTAAATGATTCGTTATTGTGGTATGTTAATATGTTAGGATCGGGAAAACACAGTTTCTGATTTCGAATCCCGTGTTATTTGAATCAATTTGTATTATTATTATTATTTTGTATTTAATTCATATGTTTATGTTCAAATTTCTTTTTTTTTCTTAATATATATTTTGTATGAAATAAATATTTTGTCATGTCACATTCCAGCGTCATCTATCAAGAATTTATTCTATATTTAGATCAATTGTATTTTTATTATTCACTCTCTTTTATTGTGTTTCATCTTAGGTATGTGTTCAATTTCTAATATTTTTATAACGTATTTTGTGTAAAATAATTATTTTCTATTATGTTTCTCCCATATAATTTATCTTGTATTTATATTTATCACGATGACATCTATCTTGTTTTGTTTTAAAGGTTTTTACCGAAATGGGGTGGCCGGAGGATAGTCGCTAGAGTTTTGGGTTCACCTCATCAAGCTGAAGGTTGTTGTTAAACGAATACATTTGTTTTGTTTCTGTTACATAAGTTTCTGTAGTCCTCTGTCGACTACTCGTGATGTTCTTAACAACTGTAACGTATATTTTATCATGCTGAGAAATGTCTCTAACAATTTTTTGAAGAAATTTAATTTTATATATGAATTAAATTATATAAGGAAGGGGTAGTAAAATCATCAATATACCTGAGTAAGGATCCATAATTTTCAAATTAATCGTAAAGGGTCTGCGAAATATGAAAGATCAAGAAGCTCTGCATTAGATAGTCTTTATTACATTCCCATGAAAGAAACCCACACTTTTCTCTATCTTGCCCTTACATACCATATCCTCTTTCATATTTTCATCCAAAAAATACCTCACAATGGCATTTCTGGGTAAACTGTCGAACTAACTGTCGTCAACTAACTCATGTTATCTCCCTCTACACAACATAAACTCTTGACATCCCACATGTCCACTGCATCGTAAAACACCGTTCTAAAAATAAACAAGGAAGTAAACGCCTCCCTTTCCTTCCCAGTCTTACGTAATTCTCACGCCCTGAAAAGTTCCCGAGATTTTTCCCGTTAGTTGAAGTACTTCCGCCTCACTTAACCGCAGACGAGAGCTCGGATGTTAGTTCCTCCCCGAAATAGCCAGCGTGCCGTTGCTATGGCAACGGGGAAGTTTATCAGAGTGACGACACGATGGTCATCGTGGGGGTTGCCCATGGTAATTTTGCTGATGAGTTGCATTCTACGAATGAGTGCTTCTTTGTAATGATGATTGTGGTCAACATTAATCTGAGGACGCTGGTAATTTTAAAACCGGATGCATAGAAGTATCTTAGTTAAAAGCTAATTCGAATATTTAAAATAATCTAGGGAAGTTAAGTTTGTTGATGCCTTATGGTATTATAAATAGTTTCTTTCAAATAGGTATAGTAATTTCAGTTCTTTAAGAAAAGATGGAAAAAAATTTTAAATGGAAAAGTTGTATTGATTTATTAGTAGTTTAACAATATATGTGTGGATCGAAGGCACTCTGATCATTCGAAAATACTATAAATCTGCTTATTAGAAATTTCATTTAATTAAATATTTAAAAAAATTGTTACGTTTTTTTATATGAAAAAATAAAATAGCTTCTATTTTTATTATTTGTATTCAAAATTATTTAGTCAATAGAAAGGTTAGACATAAGAAATATGCTAATCAAATGAAGACTCACAGACTTTGAGCAAGGAAACAATTGCCAAAGCGTCTGATGAAAATTTGTAACTGCAACTGCTATGATTAGTTGCGTTTCTCTAACTAGGGTATCTAAAGTCATGACTGAAAACTGCATACAAAAACTATCTCTACCGAACAGAACTGTGGAAAAGATAGTCGGAAGGAACGACAATCTGATGATGAAGCGAATTCAAGGATCGAAATAGAAGACGACTGCTGCCAAACCCACCTCAAAATTGAATTTGAATTTGTTTAATTTCTATATAAAGATAACGTTAGAAGGGAACTGCTCAAAAAATAAACCATTGGCAGAGTGACAATTTCAAAGCCACATCTAGTTTGATGAGCATGCAGATGATGTCTTCATTAGCCGTCTCAATGTCTAATATTATAAAGATCTCTAACTTTGATATATTTTTTCACTATGGTCATTTTTTGCCGATCTCAGAGCCCTCAGTCGATATTTACCACTAGCTTCTCCTCTAAGCATCCACGGGTATTTTCTGAAGGAATATTGTTCCAACAAAACATCTCATTCTGGACAAAAATCACCCATTTGTTATTCCTTGTCCTCTGACTGAGAGACATTTTGACCGAATGTACTGCTTTAAACTCTGATATATTTTAACTTATACATATTCTTTGATTGACTCTTGGTTGGAAATACTCTCCAACTAAAATTATTACATTTTTTACTTGACATTTAATTTTATTAAACTACTTTTTATTCTCCGGTTGATCAAGATTCAGACTTGTAAAGCATTTATTTAATTAAATAATAATACCTTCCTCTTATATAAGGTATAATATATTCCCTGAGAACTCAATGTAATAAACTGAAGTAATGAATCAATACATTAAAAACCATACAATATTTGTACAATTCCGTTCTTAAGCGCATTCAAGTCATTTTTCATGCTAACGGTAGCGCTTATTAATATAACATTTTGTTACCTTTTATGAAAATTTTATGATTTTGATAGCCTCCTTAAGAACAAAAGATATCTAATAAGGATGAATTTAGACAACGAAACCACTGATTGCTTATATACTTGGAGCAATGATACAGCAGAGTCTCTCAAATGGTGGATCGAGACCTGGGACCCGGTAACGAAAAAAGAATTACCGAATCGCCTCACCTTCACTTCATGATATCAGCTCTGGCAAAGTTGTTTAGAATATTTAGATATTTTTGATTTTATTAAGTAATTTAAATATGATTAAATTATATGTCACCTGCTCATCATCTCGTCTGTGAGTTTCTCAAGAACAATAAGACTAATTGCACTTGTTGCGTATGTTGCATTGCGTATGTATACACTAATTGCGTTTGTTGTGGCAACAGCGGATCTCGGCCGGCCTAGTCCGTTTCGAAATTCAAAAAGTGAAATCCATTTTCTGATTTTAAATAAATATTTGGCTAGTTTTAGTTTCACTTCACATGAATGAAAGCATGTTTGTTTAGGCCAAATCTTACAACTCTGTTTTGAGCCACTTTGACTTATCTAATTGTCCTGAAATTCTGCATTAGTATCTGTGTATTCCTGGTGACAATACAGATATATAATCTAATGACCATGGCTGGAAGCTGCAGACAGGATTAGCGACTCCCTGCAGCCCCCTCTGCAAGAAACATTAACTAGGTCTGGAGACTAATCTACAGGTATACTTTCACTCACTCAACATCAACAGAGAATGAATATGGAATTTATTTATATTTAGCGCAGAGTCAGAGACAGAATTTCCGGATTCTGATATTGAAGCTACAATTAAACTGTCCTGTGATACATCACTCAAATATACGAGAAAATACCGCTGATGAATTTTTGGATGCCGTTTTTGAATGTCAGGAGTACCCAGTTTTACCCAGTTTTCTAATGCTAATTTACATGACTGATAAGAGGGAATTCGGATTTTCAGCACTGGTTTCCTTACACAATTAGAAAATTAGTTAAGCAGATTGAAAATCGAACAGATTTTTGAGAATTAAGATATCGTCTTTTCTTCTCCAAGCGTTAAGTTTTTAATGAGATAGGAACAGCTTCACATTTATCATTAATAATTTGATCTTATTAAAATTTCCTTTTTCGGAGTCATTTTTGCAATAATTTCATATAAGCGATTGATGAAGTTCCTGATAATTATATCTCAATATCTAAATAAGGTTTTATTTTACATATAAATATCAAATTAGGGCATTATATAACTTGGAAGTCATGAGAAAGAATTTAAAAAAAATAATAGATCACTAGAAATATGTTTGAAAAAGACTAAGATAGACATAATGGGAATAAAAGAAACACCTGAAAATAAAATTGTGCAGATTCTGAAGAATTATAGAGAAAACCTGATTTAAATTTGATAAAGAATTACAGGTATGAAAAATTAATACAAAAAAAAATCAATCCAGCCATAAAGAGATTCAAAGTGTTAAGTCTAGTTAAAATATTAAACTTTTTTTTTCACTACCTAACGTTTTTTTAAATATTACTTTTTTAAATATTTGAAGTAAATATTTTTTTATTTCCACCAAATTTTGAATCACTGAATTTCTGCATACATCCATTAATTATTCCAATTTGTTCATTTTATTTAAAATCAGCAATCTTGTAACATTTCAGTAATTTAAGAAATAAAAAAAATAAAATCGATAAAAATATTTCTTACAAATTCATTATATATTAGATTCTCTAATGTGCATTGATTTATGAGTTAAATACCTGTACCGTGAAGCAAAACATTAAATTTGGATATCAGCATCATTTAATATAGTTATTAATTGTATTTAATTAGCTCGTTGATAAAATTCAAAGAAAATTTTACTTAAAATTTTATTCAATGTATTTGTATGATTTTTAGCATCCAATTAAAGTTTACATTAAAAAAAGAGTCTAACGATGAGTTAATTGTTAAATAACATTTTTAATTATTGTAATTTTTGGTTGATTATAAACAACTTATAGAAAAAAAAGTGGACTCTTTGGAAAAGAACTGAAAGATGATAATAAAACTCAAAGAAACTAAAACTAAAATAAACAGCTAATATTCCAATTATTATTAGAAAATGTTACACACACACTCGCACACACACATTCATCGTCATAAAAATTTGCTCTCTAAGAAGGAGATTCAGAATAAAACGAAATTTCACATACGTAAGTACAAAATTGATGTATGTAAGTGATAACAAAATCAAAGCAAAATGATAATTTACTGTAAGAAAATTACAAAAGAATGGAGGATTTAGTTCCCTGTTGGACTAACTCTAGCCTGAATGCATGATGTGATTCGGTCGGGCACTGAGACATACAAGTCCCGTATAATGTCTTGCGGCTTTTTGTCCCATAGTTGCTAAAAATTCACCTTTAATTCTTCCAAACTCGTAGGTGTATCCTAATTGCCATCCTAAATGATCATAGGTATGTTGGATCAGTGACAAATCTGGAGATCGAGCAGGCCTAGGAAGGGTGGAAATACAGCGGAGGCAGTCCTATGAAACCCTTGCTGTGTGTTGGCGAGCATTGTCCTGTTGAAAAAGGGTTCCAGGGAGCCCTACCATGATTGGCAACACATCTGGCTGAAGAATGTCACCAATGTACCTCTGGGCTGTCGTGGTGCCGTGGATCAATATTAGGGGTGTCCGTGTGTCGTATGCGATGGCACTGCATGCCATCACCCCAATTGTGGGAGCGACGTGTCACTGTACAGGGAAGGCAGGATTGAGACACTCGCTACGGGGCCTCCACATTCATACTCAATTGTCATCACTGCCCAAATTAAATCTGGATTCGTCACCAAAGACAATCTGATTCCATTCGGTTGCAGTCCAAACCTTTCACCACTCCAAACGGAGGCGACGGTGAGTGGATGTCAAAGGAAGAACACTTAATGGGTGTCATGATAGCAACTGTCCTTCATCCAAGCGCCTTGTTACCGCACGGACTGATACAGAGGCTGGCAGTGAAAGTGCTATCTGTGTATGGATGGTGGATAATGATACAGTTGGCGCTATGTGTGCGTGTTGTTTGATGTGACTGTCTTCTCGACTATTGGTCTGTTGAGGGCTTCCTGAGGATGGTCGAATGTAACATTTTTTCTCTTCTCCACTGATCCCACCACTTTCTCAAGTTATAGTCAGAAAGGCCTAGGTGGTGAGCTACTCGTAGACCTGACAACCTGGTTTTCATCATCCCTATGATTCTCCCCCTCTCGAAATCTGATGACTCCTCTTATTTTCTCCAATGGCGGCATAAGGGCCTCTCTAATTTTGCATCCCTCTTCAACATATTAAATACACGCAAACAAGCTCTGCTTACCTGTTTTATATATCCCAGGAAAATAAAGTTCAACGCCCTCTAGTGACATTACACAATGCATTTCACTGTGTCACTGTGCAATCACACAACATTTCTAATCATTTACATATCTGCCTGACACGTACCTTCATGACAAGTTTCGTAACAATCCCACTCTTACTTCTTGGTGCGAAACTTTTTGTGGCAATGAGTGTATAATGAAGTATAAACGATAAAGAACTAAATGGAGCTTCATAATAAAAAAGTTGAGAAAAAATTACAATGTAAGTGTAAAGTATGTATATAAAAAAACCTAGGAAAGAAAACTATAAAATAGTCAAAGTGGCAATATAGAATTTCAAACTGCTGTGTCTGACCAATCCACTCGACAAATTGCTTTATAGTAAATTAATGAACACCAAAAACTAATGAAAAATGAACTAATAATCTTCTTAACTGATACGAAAATCCTTGATGGACTCTGTCTTTCCTCGTTGAAAGGCGAATACCATTTCAAGTCATTGTCTAGGGATTTCTATTTTGTCACCTTTATTGTTTATTTCCGGGAAATCAATTCACTTAAGTATTGGTCTCCCTTTTTTTTCGGGTACCAGATGTTTTAGCCTTGATGATCCGCTTAGTGGCTTGATTGTCATTCAATTTTATTAAGTGTCCTGCCCATTTTATCCTTTGTATCCTTAAACAAGTAAGTTTAATAATATCTGGTCCTTTAAATAGTTTGTGAATTTTCGAGTTTTTTTCTTCTTCTCCAATGATTATCCCACTTAATTCCACCAAATATGTTTCGTAAGATTCCTCTTTCAAATATATCAAGAGTTTCTTTATCAATCTCAGTCATTGGCCATGTTTCAGCAGCGTATATGAGAATGGGCTTAATCAAAGTTTTGTAAATGAGTTGTTTGGTTTTTCTTTTGGTGAATTTAGATCTCTAACCTCCAGTGCTTAACGCCCACCTGTAAAGGGCGTCTTATAAGGGGCGAATGTAAGATGTCACTCACGCATTACCCTCTCATTGTCAGTTTAGTTTAGTTTAGTTTTTATTAACGTCGCACTAGAAGCAACACGAGGGCTATTGGCGACGGACCTCGTAATTTTGAACCACGGTCAAGTGACGAGGACGACACCTGAGCTGGCACCCCCCTCTCCTAACATCCACACCACGCCACGGGAGGACTTTGGGCCCCGAACAGATTTAACGTGCATCAGCCCCGACCTCTCATTGTCAGAGTGTAAGCGAGCGAATTTGCACTCGTAAGTATCGAACAATAATGCGACAAGGATAGCACTTAATAAATTTGTTGTTGTTTTACACCAGGTCTATTTTTTGTCTCAAGAATTGTTTGAATGTAAGCGAAGTTAAGAAAAGTAGATGACAATCAATGTATTGTTATTAAAAGTTTATTATTAAGAAATGCAAAGGAAGTGTGTTTCTACAAATCAGAAGTGGAATGAAAAAGTTTGTCAGTGAAAAAAAGAAAAATCGAAAAGTAGTTTAGTAAAAGTAAAGAGTTTTTATTATAGATTTTAAATTTTTTGTAGTCCCCCCCCCAAAAAAAAAAAAAATCTATTAGTATTTGTGACACTGTTGTTAACTTTAGGTGTCATGGTTTCAGTATTTTCATTTCTGAGCCTAAATATTTGAAGCTATTGACGGTTCCAATCCAGTATTCATTTATTTAGAAATAAGGATTATAAAAACTGGTCCATATTATATATTTGGTTTTATTCTGGTGAATAACAAGATACATCTTGCTTCACCTTCCAAAGAAAGGAAGGCCTGTTTAAGTGCTTCCAGGGCTGAGAGATAATGCCAAGGTCATCAATAAAAGCAAACACCATTAATCTTACTGCTAAAAAATTAGGATCAAATGAAGCAAACTTTCTTAAGAATATCAGAATTCTATTTTATAACCAGTAACACTTTAAGATATCCGACTATGTTCGGAACCATGATTTTGAAGAAACGTATAAATAAATAAGTTTTTTTTTTATATTCAGTATCATACGAATTTGATTGTGCACAATAAAAGCATTTCAAAAGTTTTATTACAATGAAAAAACTTTAAAAAGCAATTTTTTATCATAAAATAAGAAAAAATAGCATGAATTCAAAATATTTTCCTTTCATGAAAAATCTTTCTATAACATTTTATTCGGCATATGTATTGATATGATACCTGTACAGAGCCTGAACTAGGAGTTTTTTAATAATTCACAATAATTACAGAGTTATTATGAGTCGAAATAACAACGCACTCTTTCTTTAATAAATTTCTCCACTCTTATGCATTAAAATGTGAATAAATCCACTTATATACCAGACATTAAGAAAATCTTATTACGGGATCTTAAGAATAATAGGAAAAACATTTCTAATAAATTCTATCAATATATAGAAATAAACATTCGAGTTAATACCTTTCAAAAAGTGTAAACATACCGAAAATTATATTCATCAGAAAATGGATTTAAAGTTAAAACTTGTTCAAAAAATAAAGGAAATGTCTGATATTAAAATACGTATAGCTTGATTTCTATGTACCGTAGTTACATATGAAAGGTAGCTTTAGAAAGAAAAGATTTCAAATATTTTAATAGATAAATAAAAAAAAGTTCGTCATTTTCGCCGAAATTCTGGTTTTTAACGTAGTCGGATACCTTAAGTGCAAATATTCACATCATTTTAAAAATATTCACAAAAATATATAAAATATTAAATTAAAACATTCCAAAGTGCAGTAATATATTGTTAATTTATTTGTTTCTTTTAATATAAAATATCTACCTCTCTAGTGCACCAGAATATTGTAGCGATACTCTTTTTCTGCAATGCGCAAGAGCCGCATTCAGCTCTTGTTAAATTTTGATCCGCTGGTTGCATCCAACCAAAGTCGACAGATGAAATCCATCTGCGAACCATATTCATTCTGGAGAACTTGTGCATAGAAGCATTAACTGCAGCAAAGTTGCATCCTCTTCTTCGTTTCTCTCTCTCTCTCTCTCTTTCTATATATATATATATATATATACACCTTGCTAAACAGTAAAGTTGAGGTAGGTTTTTGATTTTTCCTGTTACAACGTCTTGCATCTTCATACTCTTAGTCATAATTGCTTACGCTCATTTAAAGTAAAATTATACTTCTATATTTTTAGAATTATTTCGCTAATAGAGGTCTCAAGTTGAGATTACTCTTTATTTATCTTACGGGTGCGAGTATTTTCTCCACCTCTCTCTCTGTATATATATATATATATATATATA
This sequence comes from Nephila pilipes, assembly GCA_019974015.1. Classification (NCBI taxonomy): domain Eukaryota; kingdom Metazoa; phylum Arthropoda; class Arachnida; order Araneae; family Nephilidae; genus Nephila; species Nephila pilipes. The sequence goes on from BMAW01107335.1 coordinate 98,867, forward strand.
TATATATATATATATATATATATAGTATATTTGTTACGGTAAATATAATAAATTGGTGATTACGTATAATTACAGGTGATTATTCATAATCACCACTAAACTTGGTAAAAGTGATGAATTATTGAATATTTATCAAATTTATTGGTTAGTTTATAAAATCCCCAACTCGTAAAGGGGAATGTAATAAAAGTCCATAAATTTCCCAAAATTTATGATGACAGATGCAAGTGATTTCAGTAGTATTTCTAATTTCGTGCTGGATAGACGTTTTTTTTTTTTTAAAATAAAATATTGAATAATGGATTAAATGCATTATCATTCAATTCTAAGTTATTAAATGTTTTGGAAACTAAGAAAGTGGACAGCGATTTTCTGACGAAAGAAAGATATGACAACTTGTAAATAAAAGTGAAGATTAGTAAAAACAAAAGTAGCAGGGAAAAACTGGAAGATTATCAAAGGCTAAAAAGATATGAGATAATGAAAGTGGAGAAAGTTGAAAAACTTAGCTTTTCCATGTAAAAGATAGCTCTAATGTAAGATTTTATATGTACTTTTACCTTATGTACCTTAAGAACTTTTACCATAATTCATGAATCACGTTTATCAATTGGCAATGATGATAGAAACTGAATGCTATAAGAACTTTACAAAAAGTACAAAAATGTTCCTACCTAAGCAGTGATGATTTACTTAAACTTGTGTGAAAGTTGTCAAGAAGGTACCTAAGAAAGAACTAGTTGTTAGTCTTCAAATTAAGATATCGTTACTCTACAAAATAATCTGAATTTATTATATTCCTCAAAACGAGTTAGGGATTTTATAAATTTATCGGTAAATATGATAAATGTTCAATAAATTTATCACACTTACCAAATTTAGTGGTGATTTTGAATAATTACCGGTAATTATTCTTAATCACCGGATTAATATCACTTTTACCATAGCACGCAAGCACACACACACAAACACAATTTATATAAATATGCATGAGAATATTTAATAATAAATTTTTCGTAAATATGAATTTAACTTAGAATAATTAATAATCATTTATAATTTAATTTTTTTCAGCAAATTAATAAAATGAAATCAGTTAAAATTAATATATAAGAATTTCCAAATATTACGTTTCAAATATTATACTATACCTTCTAACAGTAAAAGAAAGTAATTAAAGCTAAGAAATTTATCCAAAACTGATTATTTAAACTAAATGTTAATAATTTGATAAGTTAAAATCTTAGAAATTGAACAATAATTATTTTCCATAATAATCTATACGTAAATGGGCTTTTAAAAATCGTTAGGATTTCATTTTAAGCGGTTTCTAAAGAATTTTTTTTTTTAAATTTATAATTTTGTCTGATTTTCGAGTTATTAAGTTCTTATTACGTGTTTACAATTTTTTTTATAATTACATTTTCATTAAAGAAAATATAAATATTTTTTTTTCGTTAATGGGAATTTAATAGCTTTTTGAATTTAAAAGAATCTCGTTTTATTCAAAATATTGCATAATTCGTTAGCTTGAATTTTCAGATTTACATCTAAAAATTCAGATAGATAGTTATTTTTATTTTTGTGAATTTAATTTAAATAATTAGGATAAAAAAGATTGTTTCTTTACAGAGTAACTACTATTATTAGAGATAATTAAGTCATCTGTATATATAAACCGATAAATAAGTAAATTATTTTTGTTTACATAGTTTTGTTCAGAGAATTGTATATATAGATGGCTAATTATTACTAGCCGGTGGTTTTTGTGATACACTTTTGATTGGTTTACATATTTCTCACCATTCAGTTTAATAAAGTTTTCGTTAAGAATAAGAATAAATAATGAATTAAATTTCTCATAACTTTATTTGAATTATTTTCTTAATGATTGTTAAAAGTTCTCTTATAAGATCTATATCAATGGAATTGAAATGACTTCGAATGTGTGATGTGTAACGTTTTATAATTTTTTTAATTGTATTTAAGTTTCAATCAAGATTCATATTTTATCTAATAATGTTATACACGCGCGTCCGTGTGGGTCTTGAATATTGTTGAATAAGTCTCCTTTTTGAAACTTACCGACAATTAAAAAATAGATTTCAAATAGATTTTAAAATATTTCATCTTAAAATTTCTCACATATTTCTTCTTTTTTCATTAACATAATATCCAAATGGCTGTGAATTCTAAATATATTTACTACGTTTTAAAAATTTACTAACACTATACAATTTAAACCACGCGTGTTTCTTAAAAAACCAGGACTGAAAACATTGTGCATTGTGGCAACGAAAAGTAAGATCGAAACAGGAAACATTTTTAAACAGTTCGAGCATAAATTTTACGACTCGGAAAAAAAAATATTTATTACATATCTCATTAAGCATCGCAAATACTTTTGACTGCAAAAGTAGTATATTACAAGAAAAACAAGAGAAAAATGAAAGTTTTGTTATATGTGGTTTTCGAGGTGTAAAAATAATTTCTTTGAGTCTCGTAAAGTTTTCTACTGAAAATGATTATTTTTATGGTTTTTACGGGTATTATGACTTTTTTAATGTTCCCAATTTTTGTTGTCTGATTAACTATTTTAAATTTTCATTCTGAGAAAATAGAAATATCATTTTTTTATTTAAATTTTCGTTTCATTATCTTAGCATACTTCTTTTTTTACTTCTGCAATATAAAGGGTGGATGAATAGATTTATGATGAAATTTTAGAATGCACACTTTTTTATGCTCTGCTTCCTCATCTCGTTCGATTTATTATTCAATCGGATACCAAGTTCTTAATTGTATTGTTAAATTTTAATTTAAATAAAACTTTTAAAATGAGCTATCTTTATTTAGCTTAAAGGAGTTATTATGGACTTAATATAATAAAATATAAATAAATTAGTCAATATATAGTTTATTCGTTAGACTTCAATTTTATTAAATATAGAAATAGAAGTACTGGGTACGTTTTTATTACTTTAGTAAGAAATATACAATGAAAATATGAATTTTAAGAAAAGAAATCATTTCAAGACAAAAAGATTGATCAGCAGCTGATAATATCATCGGATATAATCTAAAGAGCATTTTTTTTTGCTCCTCACAAAACGCGTTATATATAAATTCTGAAATGAACTTTTTCGAATGGAAAAGATGACGTACTTTTCAGTTTTAACTTTTCCATTATTATAGTCATTTTTTTGGTCTCCGTTTAATCTCTCACTTAAATGCTACAATTTATACTAAGAAGTTATTATTCAAATGATTAATCTGATTACAAAATTTAATATTTTCAAAAATAAACAACACAGAATGGCAAGTAATACACAAATGAAAAGGGAAAATACAGAAATTTTTCTTACAAGTGTTTGATATAACTTCTTTTAGTTGCCCGTATGATAATTTGATATAAAATTTTTTGTCAAACACGTTGGTAATTTATTGCTCAGCAGCAGAAATCTGATGTTTAAGTTCCAATTAATTTGTGGGTAATGTGCATATACTTTATCTTTCACAAACCTCTAAGGAAGAAATCGCATGGAGCTATATCAGGTGACTTAAGAGGCCAGCTGCATAACATCAATTCATCTGGTTCACTAGGACCGATCCAATGGTGAGGTAGCTCCGAGAAAGCTTTTAAAAGAGCTTTGGTGAAATATCTCTACGAAGATCACAGGAGGGCCATCCATTTTTTAAATATAAGACTTCCACAGTTTTCCTTTGTATTTACGTATTATTTATCATTCTGTTTCGTTTATTTTTGAAAATACGGAATTTTGAAATTAGAGGAAGGATTTTGAAAAGTCCTGTATATTTAATCAAACAATCATATATTGATGTACTAAATAAATATGACTAGTCACTTAATACCTCGTTGGTCCTCCTTTGTCACATAAGACAGTAGCAATCCTTTTTGTCATGGATGCCTTAAGTTCTTGAAAAATGGCCGATGTCAGAGTTTTCCTGATGTTCAAATAGCGGCCACGCAATTCTTCAATTATTCCAAGGCGGTGGACTATGAGCTCCGAGCGGCAATTCCATAAGCGTTCTCTGTGGGATTAAGATCTGCTGAGTTACGTTGCTAGGGCATCAACTGAAATAGATCCATTTTATCCTCGAAGCACTGCAACATGATTTCGATCTTGTGACTTGAAGAAAAAGACTCACATCATGTAAAGATCACTCTTGTCCACAATGGTGTTAAGATAGCAACTTTTATAACGTGTTCTACCACAATCAGTGGTTCCAGGGACAACCATGAGAGAGTTCCCGCATCATACTATAACCCCACCCACCGCTTATGATCTGCGTCACATGCATCAATATATCAAGCAATTTTTCTCTTTGCAGTTGGAAGGGAAGTGATCGATGTGATGAATATGGAATCGTGATTCATTCAACCAGGCAACATTTTTCTATTTTTCCATAGTCCATTCATGATGTTTCCAGACTCACAGTAGACATCAATTGTGTTGATGATGCTTTGTTAACAGAGATACATCAAAGGTCTTCTGCTGAGTTGTGTACTCCGAAACACTTCTACATAAACTTGCATTGTATACGACCAGAAACTGAGTCAATGGTTGCCTCCGATTTTGCTTCATCTCGCAGCATAGTTTTTATGTCCTTTTTCTTTGATGACCTGTGGATGTCTTACGCCGTGGTGTCTTCTAGTGGTATCACTAGGTTATGATTACAGAGCTGCGAGCAGCGAGTCATACAGTTTCGGAGACGCTTGAAATGAGCCTATGCCCCATTACAATCCGCCCACTAACAAAGTCGTCTAGATTAGAAGTCTTCCTTATTACACGCTCACTCAATAGGAAGAATTATATGTCAATATCTCCAGCAACATTACCATTTAATCACCTACCCTCCACGTCATCCGGACGAGCTCATAGAAACTGGTGTGGGAGGCCATAATGATTTGACTTTTCGGTGTACATCATTTACAGTTAGTACACACCACTTAAAATAAATACATAAAATTGACTGAAGATTCATTATTATATAATATCTTAAAAACGCAAGTTGATTAAAGAATAATAAAATTTCAGAATTTTGCTTCCATATTAATCTACTGTCATCCCTTCAATCTACCTATTCAGCATATGTTCAGTTTTCCTTCTGCTTACCATGTTCTTTGATAATTGTATGAAATGTTTTACGGTTGCTTCATTTAGGATGATTTTATCATGTTTCATTGAGATTATATTTTCTTCTCAGCTAACCCACGTACATCACTCCAAGTTGCTTTGCAGATATGTTAGGAATGTAAATGAGTACAGTTTTCAGTTTAACGTTTATAATGGCGTAATTGAAGGAGTCTGACAAGAGAGATTAAAGTTGTGAATTGAATTGTTTCCTATAGTAGAAGTAATGCAAACTATTATTTCAATTGAAAATATTTTCATTTGGAGCACGTTAAATTACAAAAGAAAATTCAATTCATTTCAGCTTTTTGTACATTTGCATATGGTAGAAGCTGAATATATAGAATTATAACAGAAGCTAATACAAAATATACAACAGAAATAAAAACAAAACTCACAACGTAATAGTAAATTATCATTAGCTTACAAGTTAGCTGTAGAGGGGACGTAATACTCGTATTAAAAAAATGATGCAGTAACGTACATAAGAAAAATGAATCCATATATGGTATACACAATAATGGAGCCACTTTTAATATGAGTTATTATTTTTATTGCTGTGGCGTTGGCCCACCATGGGCGTTATTAGCAACAAAAATTTGACATGGAATAGAGGCACAAGATTTCATACATAAGATAACAGTATTTCATACCAATCCTCCATAGAAATATCTCCAATTCTGCTAGTGAGTGATAAATAATTCGAGATAAAAACCAACGGTTTTAAAACCAATGTTTTTGTATGGTGGCAAAGTTTATTAAAGAAAATATTGAAATATTAGTTTAAACTGGTAGCAAATATATAAATATTGCATTGTTAGGCAAGTAAGAACAGTTTCCAAAATTTCAGAGCTCTAACTTGATGGGAAGTTGGTTAAATTAACGATAGAAAATTTGATGACACACTAATACACACACCAAGTGAAATACATAAAAACGTTAAAACTAACTAAAATTAATTAATTCATCCGGTAAATTAAATGGTTGGAATGCAGTTTAACCCAACAACCCTTGGCGACAAGAATTATTAGGCGGTATTTTGCCAAATGTGGCTACCCTGGTCCGTTTTACGGACTTAACTTTCAGCCAAAAAAATTCGCCAAGTTTGGTGCCAATTTTTGAAATCGGGGCAAGTGGCTGGGGTAAATTGTATTATTGAAGAAAACATTAGTTAAAACTTGTCGCAAATATCTAAATATTACATTGTTAGGCGAGTAAGAACGATTCCCAAAGTTTCAGAGCTCTAACTTGATGGGAAGTTGGTTAAATTAACGATCGAAAATTTAATGAGACACATACACCAAGTGAAATACATAAAAACATTTTAAAATGGAGGAAATCGTCCTCTCATTTGTCAAAGATATTCCATTAAAGTCTCGATAATGTTAAGATTAAGGACATCAAGGCGACTGTTTCACTTCATTCACGTTCATTAAATCAATTTGTTGTGCATTTTGCTGTACAGACGGAAGCATAATCCGCCTAAAAAAAGGAACAGGTCACCAACGAATATTGTCTGCACCACTGGATGAATGTGATTCTTGAGTACGTTCAAATAGACAAGGGCTGTTATCAGATTCTTCTTAAGGCTCCCGTCTACCCGCCATTTTGATTTCGTTAGCTTAATGTTAATCCTATGGAATTTTGACTTTAATTCTCACATCTTTATTATTTGATCTATTTGAATGCAATAAAGTGCATTTGAAAGAGCAAAAAATAATGAAGGCTTCTGTGGAATTACTTTTTTCCTCCGATTTTTAAAAATAGTTGAAAATATTCTTTAAAGACCGGAAAACTCAAAAACGAATAATTAAAATAAGAATAAAAATATTTTTAATAATCTTAGGAAAAAAGTAATTCCACAGAAGCCTTCATTATTTTTTGCTCTTTCAGATGCACTTTATTTCATTTAAATAGATCAAACAATAAAGATGTGAGAATTTAAGTCGAAATTCCATAGGATTAACATTACGGCCACGAAATCAAAATGGCGGGTAGACGGGAGCCTTAATGACTATAGTTTTAAAATAATGGTATGAAATAGCAACCAACACTTTGCCGCCATGCCTTTCAGATAGAACTAAGCAGTCAGGGTGGATTGTTTTCTGCGTGACATCTTCAAACATAAACTCTTCTTGTGATGGGGAACAAAGTGAAAGCGGATTCGTTGAAATAAATTTCATCTATGAGGTCATAGAGCCTTCAGTTTCCATGTCCTATGCACATTTGCGTGTATTTTTAACGATAACGTCAATAACAGAAGGATTCGCATTTCGCACCATGGTTATAAAATTCTAATCTATGAAAGTTACGATGAAGTGTTCTGCTTGAAATGTAGACTTCTGGACCGATGTTTCAATACATTGTTATTTGCTTAGCTTAGGATTTACTTTTTCTTTGAATACTTCGGGTCATTGCACTTTGATCTCTGTTGTTTGTACCTTTACTGTCTGCATTTTCCACGAAGAAGCAACACATTAGTCTTTTTTAATATCTGGCCATAATTTTGAACTCCTGCCTACCAATGATTTTGTTTATTTTAGACATTGAGGTCCGTTACTTGTCGAGCACCACAAATCATTCCCGCTTAGAAACCTCCTGACTTTTTAATTAAAATATACAACTAATACCTTATTTGTAACTGTACAACTTATAGTAGACAGTTGATTTTCTAGCTTATAAGTATATGCAGCAAACAGCATTTTTAAAAAAATTGCATAAAGTTGTTTGTACGCTTTTTCTTCAAAAGTTTTTATCATTATTTTGTCTACCATATGTAGGCTTCTACCCTTCGCTAAATAATTTCTTTGTTTCTTTAAAATTTTGTCATTGATGATTGAAAGAGCAAAAATATGGACTTTCCTCTTTTTTAAAGATAATTTCTGTGTACGCCATTCTAACTATTAATATATTAAATATTTTGATCCTGTATAAAAGAGGATTATATAGTCCGTCGTATTACATTTCTTTTATATCATCTTTTAATTTTATTCATCTAGCGAGAGGAAAGATCTTTCATACACAATAAACGTCTCTCTCTCAAGACTTATGAATTGGAGAAACCGTAGTTGACAGTGCATAGATCTGTAATTATGTTATACGCTCTTCCAAAATAAATAAATGCATTACTTAACAGAGACGACTCACTCTAACACAACGATCAAATGTTTCAAGAATGCAACGAAAAACTAAACACAGTACAAACATTCCCAAACAACTAAAAGGGTTCCAAATCCAGACTTTTAAACAGACACGACACAAAAATAAATTTTTTAAGAAAGTAACATTCCTCTCTGAGATGTTATTTAGTCTCGAGGGAGCCAGAAGGCCTTAAGAGATAAATATATACAGTCTGGAAAGAATACTAAACTTGAATTTTCGCTTACGACTGAATTATCATAGGATCGAGACATTTCAAGGGATAAATCTTTCATTTACAAATAAATATAAATGCTCCGAGGGAAACATTAGTTTCTTACGAGTTTGTCTCTCAAGGGACGACTTTTACTCAACTTTATTCCAATACTATTCTCTTGACCCGCCCGTTTTTTTGTTTGTTTAAGAGAAGTCTGAGGATTTAAAAAAGGAACAAACTGCCAAGTTTAAGCTCATGTATTTTAATGTATTTTACTCTCAAAACCTACTTTTGGTATTAATGCGTGTAAGTAGAGCGTAGCAATCGGAAATGTATAAATGAACAAGAAGAATTCCATCTGGGTTCTCATTCATTATTATTCCAGAAGTTGATTGGCTTACGTGATTAAAACTGGATGTTGGGGCGGGGTAAATAATATTTTAGAAAGACAGTGAATATACTACGGAAAATCCGGTCGTGAAAAGGAATGTATCTATTTTATTTATTTTAATTTTAGTTTATATGCGTGAACTTAAAAAAGAAATGATGAAAACATGTACCTTCTTGTAATTTAATCGCAAAGACTAGAAAAAAATATTCCAATCTGTAGAACTGATTTTTTTTCTACAGGATTTTATTCCACGTATCGGCATTATAAAATTAAAAAACAAAACAAATAATTCTTTTCTTTTGATTTGAATCGTTTCATTTCTGAATGGGAAGAATATTTTTAGTAAAAGCAAGAATAACTTACTTCACGTTCGAATCTTAAAGAATTAAACTTGCTTAACATATGACATTGGGCTATTCGCGGTTTCTCTTCACTAACCTTGGGGACTTTTAATTAAGATTTATTGCTTTGGCTAAACAACCTTTGCCCAACCAAAAATGAAACGTGATACGTAAAGTTATTATGTAAAGCAGTTAGAAATGAAGTGAAGTGGTTGAGTTAGGAAATATATAAACTCCGACTGAAAGTAGCAAAGGTATCTGAAAGAGAGGCTGTAGGAGAGGTGAAGCTAAAGTGATAGATAAGTGGAAGGAGGAATTAAAGATTGAAATAGAGGGTTCGAGTAATGATTGTTGCTAGAAGTGTAATTGCGTTTGTTCTCAACAGTTATTCCAGAGTCTGAGTTGCAGTCGAGGAAGGATTAGTGGCAAGAGTCTGTTAGATTACTATTGGTGGGTTGAACTAAGGTATTAGAAAGCTTACCCGGGTGAGCATAGGCATTTGTTGTCATAGTAAATATATGTTAATAAATTGTTTAAAAGTTGTTTTGGTGATTCTGTAATTATTTGTGTCGTAGTGTTTAATAATTGAATCTAGTGATAGCACAAGATGAAGCACGGGTCGGGCAGGCGTCACAAACATACAAGATTATATATTCAAAATCATTCATTAAATTTCAAAATTACATTTTTCAAAACTAAACGACGAAGAATAAAGAGTAATACTCGACTACAAAGGAACATTGTAGAAGTTTTATATTATGAAAAATAGGTAGATCTTGTGTGTTCTTCGTGAATCTATTTCACGAAAGCAGGTTTAGAAGATTTCACGGAACTATCTCGCCGTCGGATCGGTCGCAGTGGAATAGATGACTTAATGATACACAACTGGCAACTAAATCACCTGATATGACTCCATACGATTTCTTACTTTGATGGTTTGTAAAAGTTTAAGTATATGCATACCACTCACAAATTTATGTGAACTTAAACAACGAATTTCTACAACTGTACAATCAATTACAAAGCATCTTTACAATGTGTGACATTGGGCTATTCGCGGTTTCTCTTCACTAACCTTGGGGACTTTCAATTGAGATTGATTGCTTTCGCTAAACAACCTTTGCCCAACCAAAAATGAAACGTGATACATAAAGTTAGTATGTAAAGCAGTTAGGAATGAAGTGAAACGATCGAATTAAGAATTATATAAACTCCGTCGGAAGGAGTAGAGTATCAAAAAGGGGATCTGAAGGAGGATCTGAGAGAGACGCCGGAGGTGAAGCTGAAGCTGAAGCGTCAGATAAGAGAAAGGAGGAATTAAAGTCTATAAGTAGAGGGTTCGAGCAAGGATTGATGTAGAAAGATTTTGATTAGTGTTTTCAACGGTTGTTCCAGAATCTGAGTTGCAGTCGAGGCAGGACTGTTGGTAAGAGTCTGTTAGATTACTATTGTTGGGTTGAATTAAGGTGTTAGAAAGCTTTCCCTGGATAGCGTAGCCATTTGTGTCATAATAAATATATACTAATAAATTATGAAAGTTGTTTTGATGGTTTTGTAATTATTTGTGTCGTAGTGTGTAAAAACTGAATCTAGGGATGGCACAAGAGGACGCCCGGGTCGGGCGGGCGTCACAAACGTGTTTGGCAAGAATTTACCAATTGAATTGACATTATATGTGTGACTAAAGGAAGTTATATTGAACACTTGAAAAATAAATTTCTATCTTTTCTCTTTATATTAATGTATTACCTATCCTTCTGTGTCATTTATCTATGAAAATATGGGATTTTGAAATCGATGAACCAATTTGAATAAACTTGTTTGTTGAATCCCAAATTGGACCACGTGTATTAATCGCAACATAAAATTACGAAGGTTTGCTGACAAATTAAAATTAATTAATTAAATTAATTAAAAATTAATTAATTTTTCGAATTTAAAGTAAGCGAAATTTGAACTAAAGGAACTAAAATAATTAGAAAAAGTATTAAAGTTCTATGCAAAGTTTTGCAACGAACAGATTTAGCCACCCGAGGTGCATTTTTTTTATAATTATTTCTAAATTACTCAATTAAATGTAAGAATTAAAGTAAACGATAAAATATCGAGAAATGGACACTTGTAAACTTTTCCGATATTAAAATTATAAGAAACGATAAATTATTAAATTGAATATATTTAAGTTAAATGTAATTAAAAATATAGCAAAAAAAATTAAGTTAGATATATCAGCCACATGTAATTAAAACCAAAGCAAATGATAAGATATTAAAATGAATATTATATGAGCTACATGTAATTAAAACTAAATCAAATGATAAATTATTAAATTGTTTATGTTTAAGCTGAAAGTAACTAAAATTGAAGCAAACGATACAAAATTGAAAAGTTATCTGGTATTCCAAAAGTGATCTGATACGCCAAAAATGATTCAACTAAAACAATAACCCCTTAGTAGGTTTATTAAGATTATGAAATTACAAGTAAATATGAAAAAAAACTATTAAAATAGCACGAAAAATAAATTCGTTAATAATTAAATTTACAGTCGTCTGGCGATACAATCTAGGGAAAGTTTGCGCGTTAATAATAATTTTTCGTTTAAAACTCAAACAAATACAATTCTCCAAATTGAAAGTTTGCTGTATTCTTAAATTAGTAACTCCCTACATTTTCCACATAAATTTTGTCTCCAAATGTTAAATTTAATTAATATTTTCCTTTAATATCCAATTTTAATAAGTAAATAATGAAATATAATTTGATCCTTGATTCTGGTCGCTTCAGCGTTTGCGTCACCTGCATCTTGTAATGTCAAAAAGGTGGTAGAAAGGCGGAGAAGGAGATTAGAAAGGATATTTATTTAATATTTCGAATATAAAAACTAAAAGAGTAATAACTATATTTAAAACATTTGAATTAATAAATCTGACGACATTTGAAAATTTTCAGTTTTAAACATCGACAATCAAATGCATTTTACATCCTTTGATTTAAAGCATAACATCAAAGAACCTGAATCAAACTTGGAACGCATTTTAAGACAGCAAAATGCCTAATTTCATAAAGTTGACTCAAACTGTACCTATTTTTGACGACAGTCGGCGTTCATAAGGCCAGTTGTTATTGCCATTGTGTGCTACCATGTATAAAACGACAACAAAAAGAATTTGGTATTGATACAGCAGTTTGCTGCAATTTGTAGCAATTGCTGCCAAATAAAAGTTTGACTTTTGTTGCATCAAACTGTCACCATGGATTAGTTCTGAATTCCTTGTTATACACGGAAAACCAAGCAACTTTTAAAAAAAGGATTGCTTCTGGCGAATCAACTCCAAGTAAAGCGAAGACGACTGGAAAAGTTATGGTGACGATATTTTGGAATGAGAAGAACGTCATAATCATTGTCTTCCTAGAAAAAGGAAAAACGATCACTGGACAATTCTGCAGTAAATGACGCAATTATCAATACTTCATTTCCAACACCTAATATCTCATTTCCCAGCCCAGTATTTCATTTCCCAATCCTAAAGCCTTAAATTCCATTCCTAATATTTGATTTTCCACTCCTCTAATGCTTCATTTCCCATTCCTAAAGCCTCAAAATCTATTCCTATTTCCTCATTTCCCACTCCTAATACGGGTACTTTTTGAGCCCCTTCAATTCAGGATAATCTAACATATATATCCTTTTTTAAAACGTTTTTCTGAATTTCACTTGGTGTGTGTGTGAGTGTGTGTCATCAAATTTTCGATCGTTAATTTAACCAATTTCCCATCAAGTTAGAGCTCTGAAACTTTGGGAATCGTTCTTACTCGCCTAACAATGTAATATTTAGACATTTACGACAAGTTTTAACTTATATTTTCTTTAATAATGCAGTTTAGCCCAACCACTTGGCACGATTTTAAAAATTGGTACCAAACTTGGCGATTTTTTTTGGCTGAACATTAAGTCCGTAAAACAGACCAGGGTAGCAGCATTTGGCAAAATACCACCAAATAATTCCTGTCGCCAAGGGAGGTTGGGTAAAACTGCCTTCCAACCATTTAATTTACCGGAGGAATCAATTAATTTTAGTTAGTTTTAACGTTTTTATGTATTTCACTTGGTGTGTGTCTATCTGTGTGTATATCAGTGTGTCATCAAATTTTCCATCATTAATTTAACGAACTTCGCATCAAGGTAGAGCTCTGAAATTTTTTGAACCGTTCTTACTTGCCTAATAATGCAATATATAGATATGTTCGACCAGTTTTAACTATTATTTCAATAATTTTCTTTAATATACTTTGCCATCATATAAAAACGTTGTTCTTAAAAACGTTGGTTTTTATCTCGAATTATTTATTATACTTCGCGTTTGAAATTACATTTTTTTTAAATAAATACGCAATTTTTGTCCATAGAATGTGATGGGAAAATCCATTTAGTAGTACAAAACAGGAGACAAAATATGGAACATATTTTTTATGGATGAAAAAATTTATTAATTCAAACAAAAATGAGTAGGATAGCGAAATTAAAGCATATTTAATATGGAAGGAATGTTCTGTCCGAAATTGCTCCGAGTTTGAATCTTATTCTTCTATGTTATGTAAGAGCCTTTAATTCGTTGAATTAAATGTTTTCTTAAATAATAATGTCAATGTGGTTTTCAAATTTAATATATTTCAGAAAGCAGTTCCTATTTTTGATATTGTTTTTACAGATTTTTTTTTAAAAAAAGTTTGATAATGCTCTGTTTAAAACCCGTAAATACAATCATTGCCAAATATTTTGAGTTTCATTATTTATGAATAAATATATGTGTTTATTACTAAACTTTTTCATTCAACTTGCTCTCACTCGCTTCCCAGTAGATTTGAAATCTGCGTTTGAAGATAAAATCTGCGTTATAAGATTTCTTCGAAACACTTTTTGGAAAATAGAAAGTGAAATAATAAAGAAAACATCCCGAAAATCTAGCGAATACGAAAATTATGAGGTAAGTAATGCTTTCACAGCCATAACTTTATATTTATTACTTCATTTTCATTATTAATTAATTACCACCAGGTTGCGTGAGTTCTCGATCTGTTATATTTATGTCCCTTATCTTTAGGAGTGTGTCGTCAGAACATGTTAGGAGAAGTAGACATTAGATGGTACCCACAAATTGTGAATTGTATCTGGAGTGACCAAGACGACGAGGTGAGAGGATCATGCGTCAAGCGCTTGTGGATCCTACAGTGACTTGTTCCATGATACAATCAGAAGTAGGACTTCCAGTTGATCCCCAAACCATTTCCAGATACCTTGTAGAAGCGAGCCTGTAATCCAAGCGCCCTTTTCGTGTATTCCTTTTAACATAGAAACATCGACGACTCCGTCTACTACGATGCCAAGCCAGACCGACGTGAAATGCCACATATTGGCAAAACGTGTTGCTTAGTTATGAATTCTGGCTCTATTTGGGGCAGATAATAACCGCGTATAGGTGTGGAAACGCTTGAGTGAATGATATGTTTCCAACCACGCAGTCGGGCTATTCACTGCACGCTCAGCAAGTTCAAGGGTCTGGGGAATGAGAAGTTAATAAGAGTATCATAACCTATAATAAATTGTGGTACATGGAACCTTAACGGATTAGCGTGATGTTGATGACCTTCTACGACCCTACTAGGAACCTTTCCGAAATGGTCTTCCGGGCAAGATAATTCTCCTCCGAATACAACTAGAGTATTTGTTATCCCATCTACCTCAAGACAGCATCCGACGTCTAAGCATCTTAATGCTGGACCGTGTAGCTTCATGTATTGCAGCAGGAGGCTATCCGAAGCTCTATTGAAGTCACATTATATTTGTCTAATTGTACACATCGCGTATTTGTTTAAATGCATTGAATTTATAATCAAGTGTTCCCACATCCTTATCATTATGTGTGTATTAGATTTAATTTCAAACCGAAGCTACCCACTATTTGCGCTATTTTCAATGTTTCTGAGTGTAATTTAAACGTTAAGAAAAGCCGGTTTAGATAACAAATGCGTAATAAAATTCCCACCAATAATAATTGTATCTACTTCCCATAAAAGAAAATGAAATACTGAGATGCAAAAAACCATATATATATTACAAAATTGTCCTCAAAAGTCAAACATTTCTAAATTCTTTTATAGCTTTTCTTTAAGATAAGAAAATCTTAATCTCATTTATATAAAAACAATAAACCGATCAATAAATTCTAATCACAAAAATATGCATCAACAATAGAAAATACTACTTTAAAATAGAATATGTTCTTATTATTGAAATCATAATACCACATTTATAATCTGGTACAAATAGCTTAAATATGTCGAAGATATACATTTAGAGTAGCATTTTTCAGAATAGAGCATTTGGGAGAATTTTAGACTATTTAGCTTAAATAATCCCAAAATAACTTTTCTATTTCAAACATAGCTTCAGTTCTATTTCAAAGTGCAGTAAGATATCAATGTATTTGCAAAGAGAATTTTGAAAAAATAGTGTAAGTTTTAATTAATATAGAGAATTACCTAACCATTCATAAAGAACTTCTAGCCTACAACTTAGGTCATACTTAAAATCCTTTCACATTTCATCATAATTCACTTTTTTAATCGTAATAGTTAGTCTTTAACATAGAAAACACTTAAGTGTGTAAAAATGATTTTCGAGAAACATCATTTTTACATGTTTTTGGGTAATTTTAAACACAACCAAGATACAAGTCTGAGTCGAAGAGAGTGAGATGTAAGGAAAGAACTCGAAAAGCAACTGGATATCATCAATCAACCTTGGCATCGTGGTAAACTATCCAGACTTCTTAAAAGAGTCTTAATTATTCCCATAAGAAAACCGAGCAAAACAGCTGCGTCTCCTGAGAATTACAGATGAGTGACATTGATGGTCATTCAAAGCAAAGTGAGGGAGAGGATGATACTTGGAAAGCTTATCTTTCATCTTGATGGCCATAACTTGTTCTCAGAGGAGCAATATACTTTTAAATGTGGTCACAGTATTATGTACCATATTTTATACTTTAGCCAATGTATTAAGAGTTGCCCAGAATCTTAAGTCTACCAATCACACAACTTCTTATCTCTCTCTAAGGCCTTCGATAGAGTCTAGAGAAATATACATATTATTAAGTATCATCAGTATTTAGTAATCAAAAACAAAGGCTGATGTATATAAAATTTGTCGAGGCTCTAAGTCTTTCCGTGGCATGAGTGGAAGCTTGGAGAGAGGGGTGCCAGCTGAAGTGTCGTCACTTGACTGAGGTTTTAAATTACGAGGTCAGGTGCCTTTAACCTAAAGTGACCAGATATACCGATTTTTAAGAATTTATCCCTCGTCCCGCGGGGTTTTAAGAAAGTCCCGATTCTTAGAAAGAATGCAAGATAAGCTAGGAGCGGCAGGAAAACGGGAAGGGAATATACGGTTTTCGGCTTCCATGTAGCTATTTCACCAGAATAAGAGCTTTGTATTATTTTTGAAAATTTTATAATGTTAAACTTTAATAATAAAAATAATTGTTGATGACTGATTATCAGGAACTGCTTATCAAAGTTCGCCTTGATCAGTTGCTAGAATACAACGACCATTGTTTGGACTTAACGAACAGTGGCGTTTTTGCGGCATTGGCAGCGACGAAAACATTTTGTAGCTGTTAAATGGAGAACACTTTGAACACTTCCACAGGTTTTATTCTTATGGCGACATGTTTTGCTAGCAATCTAGCATTATTTGGAACATTGCTGTAAAGGACTTACATCTTATATAAATATTGGAAACGGAAGGGAGTTTTAGAGAAGTGAAGGGTCAGGGTGTAAGTAGTTTGTTGGTCGTCCACGAAGTAACGCCTTCGCATATTGAGTTTTATAACAGTCTCTCATATGATACACATCGTACTGCGTGCTAGTGCTAGTTAAACAAGTGTTGTCAACAAATGAACTATTCAGATGATTTATATTTGTAATTTATTTAGGTATTAAAGGTAGATATTTTTTAGGTACCAAATATTGAATCAAAATCGGCCGCGGCCCCTTTGCCAATGATGTCCCACTTTTCGAATGTTAAAATCTGGTCACCTTACTTTAACCCCCACGTTTCTTCTAAGGGCGACATTAATAAACGAGCAATCTATCAGCCACATCAATCGTCCCGTGCATTTTGTCCATTCTCCATCTATAGAAGAGAGATAAGAAATAATAAAGGAAATGTTCGAAAATCTCAGTGACTTAGTACGTGTTCAAATTTATCAAACATTCAACGACGCATACGATGCATCCTAATGAGAAAATAATACTTATATTTTTGAATTTCGATATTTCGTTTGTTTTATGCTCCAACAAAGGCGTCGGCAGCCTATGCCAGATTTGGTACTCAATACAATTCTCAGTGGCACTATAAAGATAAATCGCCCTTTCTCTCCTTTCGTTCGGTTGATCGCATCGATATACAAGTATCGAGTATGATGTCAGTCGAAAGTAGAATTTTGTTTGATGTACATTTAGTGCTATAAGTTAATTCAACTTTACGACACGTTTATTCAGAAAATTTGTATTTTATTTGTTTAATTATTACGACAGTTTATACCTACATATTAAATCAAATGGTCTCTGAAACAGAAAGCTTGATATTCACGGTTTTCACGACACTTGGACGAATGAATATGGATTCGTACGAAAAATGGATGAAGCTGAATGTCGCGAAAACATCGTATGTCGCACATCGAAGATACATTAATATTCTCAAATTAAATATCTGTCCACATTTAAGGATTCTGATGAGAAATATTAAGCTATAAATAGAGCTGTTACTGGATAGAAGAAAGAAAATACATTTTTTTTTGTCAAACAACAGGAATCAAACCTAAAGCGTCTGAATGTATCGTAATTGCTCATCGTGCAGCTGCTAAAGGCAAAGCTTTCACAGATGGAGAATATGCAAAGAATACATTTTTAAAAAGTGTTGAAATATTGATCAGCGATTTACCAAACTTTCAAACAATATTATCTAGAAATCAAGAAATACCAGCTTCTGCGCAATCTATTGAAAGACGAAAAACTCAAGTGGCAGAAAATGTACAAAGGATGTTGCAAAAGTAAGTGTCGTCATTTTTTTTCACAAGAAAAATTTATTGCCAAATTAAAATAAACCATGTTATCCTGAATTATTTATCTTGAGCTATTTTTCGACATAATCACAATTAGTATTGAGACATTTGTCATAGCGTGCAATCAGTTTAAAGAAACCACTCAGATAAAACTCGGTTTCATGCGATGCAAGGAATTATTGCACAGCCTGCTCCACATCAGCTTTATTTTGGATGGACCTGACAAATATGCAGTGAGGATGACACGTCTCATTCCGTTATAGTCCTTTTTGCTAACATCATGTCCTTTACTCTAGTAGTGTTGTTTTTCATTCGCGGATGAGGAGGGACATCCATTTAGATCATCTTCCACACTCTGCCTTCCTTCATTGAATATGCAACACCAGCGTCCAACCATTTCACGAGACATGACCTGTTCACCATACTCAGTCTGTAGACGTTCATGATTGATTAGGCTCACGTGCTCATTTATACGTCATACATTGAACACATTAAAGTATTTCTTAGTGAGAAGGAACATCTTCCGGAACTAATCGATAAAAAATGTTTATGCAAATTGATGTTTCTGACAGATGTACAAAAACATCTTAGTAAACTGAACTTATGATTGCAAGGAAAAGGCTGAACAGTGCTTGAAATGTTTGAGTAAGGGAAAGGTTTTGGTACACAATTAAATGTATTTTCCCGTGGTATTAACACTAGCCCGTAGAAATACTTTATAAATGTCAAAACGCTCTCAAATACATAGACCATAGACAAAGATGAACTTCAAACCTACGTTAAAGCACTGAAGGAGGAATTTTCCAAATCATGCAAAGACTATGAAGCCTGTATGCCTATAGTTTCCTTCCTAATCAAACCAGAATTAATAGACCCATTCATAATATCATTCGATTTGCCAATTTTTGACTGGATAAAAGTTGATAATTTTGAAATGTACCTAATTGAATTAACATCTTATGGAAAAGAATTATGGAAAGTAGAATTTACAAGACTGAGAAAAATTCTGGAAGATAACTCTAACGATAAGCCAACAGTTATTTTAAATTACAAGTTGTCATTGCCAGAGAGATTTCATTGTTTGAAGAAAATTGCATGTGCTCTGTTTTCCGCTTTTGGTTCTACATATCTATGCGAATAAATAGTTTCTATTATGAAAAACGTTTTGAGTCCACAGAGAAGTTGTTTAACAGCTGAACATTCAGAATCATGTGTCGAATTGAAAGTCACAAATAATACCCCTAATATCGAGATATTAAGTACAATAGTGCATGGACAAGTTTCACATTGAAATTGTATTTTTTTTATTTAAATATGTCGAAGGAATTCTTATATTTTATTTATTTTTTATTTAAATAATTACGTTTAAAGGTTCATAATATATGTTCACTTCAAATTTTTATTTATGTAAATAGATAGCTATATTTTATGTTGTTTATTATTTATTTTAATATAAGTATATTTAAAAGATACATAATATATAATACATGTTCAGTTTAAATTTTTTTATTTATGTTGAAGGAATAGGTATATTTTATGTTCTTTATTCTTATACCAATAAATATGTTTAAAAGATACATAATATAATTTATGTTCAGTTTAAAATTTTTATTTATGTTGCAGGAATAGTTATACTTTTGTTATTTATTCTTATATCAATAAATATCTTTAAATGATGTATAATTAATAAATAATAAAACTCTAAATCTGTGTTGTTGATCTCTATTCCTAAACTCTGAATGTATTGCGGAGAAAATCGAATTGCTTAATATTTTCTACCAAGCAGAATCTTAATCATATTGGTAGATTGGTTTGGCCCACCATAACTATAAGTTCGTCGATCCCTGCTTTAACATATTACTAAATCACTAACCATAGTTCTAATTTCTTTCACAAATTCTAGCAATCTCGAAAACCTCAAGATCTTTTACATAAAGAGGTATTTGCAATTCAATTCCTAGTTTATCTCTAATAAGTCGATTTTTCTTATGTCTTCGTGCTGATCTGCCAACTCTGACATTCATGGCCTGTTCTTGCACTTCTCTTCATCTAACTATTCCCTCTTTTGAAGTTATAGAATTCAAAAAAAAAAAAAAAAAAAAAAAAAGTTGAATGCTCAATGTATCTCTGTGGTGTGGTGACAAATTTTTCAAGGCATTGCATTCCTTAACTTTTTAACAATCTTCTATTATCAAAATTTTATCCGGTACGCACACAATCAGTTCACAAATCATCTTACAGACCAGCGCTGTGAAGCACAGCACAGCGCGTCACCGAACAAACTAAGAGTGAGCGAGAATCAAAGTATCAATATACGTTTTAGCAGGAAGTAATGACGTCAATGGAATACAGATTAATATATG
The DNA here is from genome assembly GCA_019974015.1 of Nephila pilipes. Lineage (NCBI taxonomy): Eukaryota > Metazoa > Arthropoda > Arachnida > Araneae > Nephilidae > Nephila > Nephila pilipes. Next base: position 119,601 of record BMAW01107335.1, read on the forward strand.
TTCCAAAAATAAATAAAATAATAATAAAAAAAACAGGAAGTATACGAACAATGATGTCACAATCTCAAAAGCCAGAGTTATATAAGTTTTCTGATTTTCAACAGCCCCAGAATCTTAACATTTTTTGGGCATGGCTATAGTGAGATATAAAACATTCGTCAACGTTAGGAAAATTAAATTTTTTCTCTTGCAAGAACTCAGCTATCCCTGAATATATTTCAAACGAGATAGTTGCTGTCACTAAACTGATCAGTAAAATAGCTGTACAAGTAATATAATTAAACACTTAGTAACTTAAAGTTAGTATTTTTTTCTTGGAGCTTACCTCAATATCTATAATTCCCCTAGAAACGGTGCAAGGTTCCTCCACCGCCGAGTAGACTTGGAACTGATTCCGGGCCATGGATGTATATATTCCAAAGACATATTCTGTAACATTGAAATTTCTTTGAAGATATGTTTGTTTCGAGTAAGAAAGTTTATCAGATAATAATTTCTTGAAGTGCTTAATAATTTTATATTAATATTTCTAGATTAATTTTCATTTATGTTTATTATTTCAAGTGAATTTGGTGTTTTTATGTTCTGAATTAGCTAAAGAGTATTTATCTGGTGGCTTACTTATGGAATATATTAGTCTAGAAAATATGAGAATGAATAAATTGAGAAATAATTTTCTGCTGCCAGATTTATATCATTATGCAATATTCTGTTCATTCTGATTTTCATTTTTAAATTTTTAGTAAGAAAGGCTTGTATCTTAACCGACTTCAGATTTATTTTTTTCACAGTAATTGTTAATAATAATATTTAATATTCTTTGTTTGATTTTCTTTTCTGTTAACAATTTCATTTCTTCACAATAATCAAAAATTGATTCAGATTTGAAATAGTAATAAAACACATGGTGTTATTTATTATTTAAAAAAATGAAGAGAGAAACACATATTCACCTGATGTTTAAAATAAAATAAAAAGTTCACACCCTCGCCAAATTTGGATTTTTTTCGGGTTATTCGGCAAACCTTTTTCCTAACCTTTACAACATTAATTTTCAATAAACCTTAAAACTGTTTAGCGACGTATTTTAAAAGTATCCAGAAAGATCGCAAAAACCAGCAACCTTCCCCTTATACCCATAAACTTTTAATGAAAATAATTTCCCCTTTTCAGACATTCAGAGAAGTGTATCTAAGATACAGATTTCTTCGAACAAAATTCGTTATATTTTTCATGCGGTCAAAGAGAGGTTAAAGGCGAGTCATTTCGGAAAATGAATAAAACATATTGTCAGGTTGAGCAAAAGTGAGCAGGAAGAAAAAGAACTGCTTCCTGAGTTTTCTGAAAGTTGCGCTTCCGATAAATCTTCCATCTATTTTTCCTCGTCTTCTTTTGAAGATCAATAAAAGTCTTAGAGATTAACGCTTGGAAGACATTACAGAATAAATAGGAAACTGGAATTCCATTTCATAAATACGTATATCCATCTGTCACAAAAAGTTTTTTTTTCTCTTGATTTTTTTCGAAGTGAAAGTTAGAATCGTATGCTTTACGTTCTTGATCTGAAATTATGAAGCTTTTTAGCATTATTCATCATATATCCCGCATACGTTTAATGTGTCTATAAAAAATGCGTTTGCAATGCTTCTCACATTCCAACAAGCAAGCTAATACATAGATTTTAAGAAGATTTAAACGAAATGAAATGGAGACATTAAAGAACGAGACTGACTGTGCTACAGAAGTACACATGCGCCAATCGCCAGCTGTTTAGCTTGAAGCCTTCTCTTTCGAATGCAGTACCTCTCGTGTTTGTAAGCAAATTCGTATACCCTTAGCTTTCGTTCGCATTATAGTTATTTTTTGTTTCACAGGAAAAATGAGAAGTGAGCAACGGATTGTTGTGAAATTTCACATGAAACTTGGAAAAACCTCTACTTAAACTTATAATTTATTGAAAGAAGTATTTGCAATTAATGTTCATCGCGTGCTCGTGTTTTTGAGTGGTTTAAGTACTTTCAAGATAGCCGAGAAGACATTGAAGAGGATTCACATCCGTATCACCCTTCTATGTCAAAAAAAGGTGACAATATCGAAACAGTTGGTAATCTAGTTCGATCTGACCCTCGATTAAGTATTCGCGCAATTGGTGAAACTGTGAAATTGACAAAGAATACGTACGGCAAATTGTTCCACCAAGACAATGCGCCTGCTCATTCCACCTTGACTTTCAATAGGTTTCTAGCCAAGTACAGCATCCCAGTGTTAGATCATCCGCTTTATTCATTGGATTTTACGCCACGCGACTTCTACCTGTTTCTTAAAGGGAAATCTGCATTAAAAGGAACAGAATTTGAAGCTGTAAAACAGAAAGTGGCACGCTTCCTGATGGAGCTGATAGAAGAAGTCTTCCAGCACTGTTTCAAATAATGTAAGATTCGCATGGAACGTTGTAAGGATTAGAGAAGGGATTTTATTGAAGGTGATGATGAAGTAAATATATGTATTAAATCTGAATAAAATGTTTTCCTGCCTTGATCTGGTTATTTAATAGCTTCACCTGGTATTGAAAATGGTTCAAAAATGTACCCTTGTTATGAATGGGAAATGGGAGTGCAGTAACTCATTGTATTAATGTCCATTTACTATTTCCCACAAAATGGAATCCATGTTTATGATGTTCTTTGGGACATTGTGACATTCGTAATTTTATCTTCACAAACCTCGGGGACTTTTTGGTAATCTGAATTACATAAAATTACGATTTCTTCCCACCCAAAATGATCTTCATTCATTTTACTCAATCATGTATCAAGATTGGGTAAAATAAATGAAGATAAAAAGATTGAATTAGAGATACTGATATATAAGCGAAATGGAATCGGAAGAAAAGGGAACAGAGAAAGAAAGAAAAACGACAGGATAATAGATATTTGTCATTTGGACTGGAATTGTAATTAAGCATTTGGTTTGGTTTGGTTTTATTAACGTCACATTAGAAGTATCACGAGGGCTATTGGCGACGGACCTCGTAATTTTGATCCCCGGTCAAGTGACGAGGACGATCCCTGAGCTGGCACTCCCTTTCCTAGTTTCCACACTACACAAACTGGAGGACTTTAGACCCCGACAGATTTAACGTGCATCAGCTCCAGCTAAAAGGTGGGTCTTTCGCGGCCAGGGCTCGAGCCCTCGATTCAACGAAAAACGCCGGCCACGAGTCCAAAACCATGACCACTAGGAAACCGCGACCTGAATTAAACATTTGGATTGAAGTGACTCTAAGATATGTGCTAAGATATGAAATGATTGTTATGGAGAAGTATATGCTGAAAATAAATTGTTTGCATTGTGTGGAAATAAAGGAGACGGCGTGTCTCATTTAAAGTATGAGAGCGCGTAGGATCATGGTAAAGATATTCAGATTAATAATGTAGTTCTTCACCGGCGAAGGAGGGTTTTTCATGTATCTGATGTAATCTGTTCTCCTGACCACCAAAGAGGGATAAGAATTGTAAGGGCTAATAGGAGACCCTATATTGTTGTAAATAATTTGTAAATAGTAATTTATGTACATAATTCGAGAGTAGAAAATTCAATAAATAGAATAGAAAGAGAAACTACGCTTTTCCACTCTTCTTGAACTTTTGGATTAATATTCACTACAGTATTTGAATCAGAAGGAGTGATTGGGTAAGTTAATTTTTAAATTTTAAATAATTTTTTTGGGTAAGCTAATCGGGTTTATTATTAGATTTTCAACAAGGATTTCTTGAATTCAGAGAGTTTCGAGAGAGAGAGAGCAACTTCGCATATTGTTTGAGAGTGAATAAGTTGTTTTGTCTTGGACTTACGTATTTTCAGTTGGATTTCTGTAACTGCTGCTTATTTTATTAGACTTAAAAATGGCGGTAGAGTTAAATAATGAAGGAAGCACGTCTCATCTTCTCATCTGAATTCCCCCCCCCCTCCATATCACCGTTTTGCTTTCTTTGGAGCAGAATAACCTGAAGCAGCCCATTGTTTTGATTGTTTCTAAGTTTTCTGGTGTATATTGAGTAATCCAGGTCTCAACAATTCTACATAAGATGGCGATAATAACTCGAAGTAGGAGCACTAATATTTTGATTTGTCAACAGATAGTAGTCGCCAAATCAAATCTAACCTATAGATCGGTGTCACATTTGTTTCAGCATTGTTTAGCCGATACTCTCACACAATAGTGATGGTATTGATTTTCCAGAATAAGATTGATGCACTTTGGGAAATAGTCTAGAGACACTTGAGCCCAATGTTACAATGAGCCCAATACAACAATCGAGGATCACGTGATAAATTATTTTAGAGTTCGAACACAAATGGATTAGGATTAGTACGCGTTTCATGTACTCGTAGTCACTCTTGGCAGTTTAATTTGGCGTTTAACTGGAAGTTTTTTTTTTATTTATGCATCAAGATAAAATGCAGTCCTTTTCTGTGAAAATAAGTTTATTTTGGAGAACTTACTAATTATTTAGAACTTTCGTTTTAGTGAGGGCTTAGCAAGAAATCATCTTTGATTTGTGTACATTTAGCTTTTCTAGGCGAATCTCTCTCTAAGTTTGACTTCACCGCTAAGGATTACAAATGTAAATTGCTACACGTATAAATATTAGTTGAGGAGTAGATTTTTACTTATCAAATAAAATAATTTTGATAAATCAAACGTTTGGTATGCCCACTATGGATTCTTTAACAACTCATTATTAGCACTAAGATATTTATCTTTCGTATTATAGTGTCTTTTATTGGTTTTATACATTGTGCAAGCAGATAAATTCAACACTTTTCCATCCTCCATTAACTTGTGGCGATAGATGTGTTTTCGATCCCATGGAATGAGAAATAGTTGACCTTGGATTGCCGGCTGCGTTTCGAACCTTCCACCGCGGGATTCAAGAAAATTGATTGGTCGTTGTTTTGCTGTGCATTATCAAATAGAAAAGAGACATCCCAGTCGGGTTAGTTATTAAGATGTTATAACTTCTGGAATTATTGTTGAAGAGAACCGCTGAAAGCTCATCAATGGAATGTCAACTCTTCTGGTTTGTGACGGCTCTATCCGTGATCTTGTCACAAACAGTCCTCTTGGAGAATTTTCGGGCCTTAGAAATTATTTTTATTAGAAAGCTTCCTCCGAAGAAGAGAACGTAATCATGCAAATTAAGACTGATATATATGTAGTATATGCTTTCAAGAAGGGAGATAGGATAGACTTCTAGCTGAGCAGTAAATAAACTAAGTGTTTTAAATATGTCGAGTCTCCCTTCCGACTTCCCCACACTGAGAGTCGAGAGAGAAATTCCCTTACAATGGCGCCCAACGTGGGGCCATTGTAAGGAGATTGGGTCGGAAGGAAAACTCGACAATTCTAAAACACTAAATTCATTTGATGCTCAGCAAGAAATCTCTCCTATCTCTCCCCTTCTTGAAAGCTTATACTATATATATCAGTCTTAATTTGCATGATCACGTTCTCTTCTTCGGAGGAAGCTTTCTAATAAAAATAATTTCTAAGGCCCGAAAATTCCCCAAGAGGACTATTAGTGACAAGATCACGGATAGATCCGTCACAGGTTGAAATAAATAGGTGTTAACTTTAGACATCTTTATTTCTGTCATGAACTTTCTAACATGAGGCACAGTATAGGACACATTCAGTTTATATGCAACCCTACTATTTCTGTCCCGTAAACACTGCGAAAATACAACTTACGAATCATCATAACAAAAGAGATTATAGTGATCTCCTCATAGTGCCTGCCCCTAGCCAGAGCCAGATTTTCCTATTGGTTAGATAGGCTGCATATCAGAGATCCAAGATCTGTAAAGGGTAAATAGTGGTTGTATTTCATTGCATATGCACAACAATGTTGTCAGTATTAAACTTGTATCTCTCGTAAATTCTGCATAATGCTTGATGATACAACCGTTATAGTTTTTCTTTTTATATTGGTGTTAGTTAAATTTGTTTATAATTATTGTTGCAGTTATTGTTCTAATACAGGATGTATCGAAACTCATGGTCAAAAATCTAAGAGGTGATAGAAAACTTCTAAACAAGCAGTTTCCTCCATGCAATGTACAAGCGAAAAGCAAACAATGAACCGCCAGACGGCGTTGTAGTAGAAAGCACTGGCCATGCCTACTAAAGTCAACGGTAGAAATGACGATGTGTAAGAAAAATCGCGTTTTATGCTTTCTATTACAGAGCTGTCTAGCAGTTCATATCTTGCTCTTGGCATTTGCTTTATATGGTGAAAATTTCTTGTATAACACACATACAGTTTATTGCTTAGTTATAAAAATATTCTGTTTCTCAAAGGGGTGAGGGACACAGACTTGAGAGTTTCATTTACGGAGGCATTTTTAAGATTTGTATTAATATTTCAAAAAATATTTAAGGGGGCATACCCTAAAAATATCGTAATATCGAAATAAATTTTACTATCTTATTTTAATTGTATGACTTTTCTAATTATGTGTACAAAATTTCACAGACCTAACTACATTATTTAGTGAGTTATTAAAAACAGTTTTAATAGTGTGCTAAGAGTAATGTCACTGACTTTCAAAACTTTAAATTGTCATCTTTTTATTTTTCATAAAGGTAATATATTTAAACTGCAGGGAATATTAGGGAATTTTTCTAAGTTAAATATTTTTCTTTAAAAAAATCTACAAAATGAGATATAGTTGATTTTCACTATTTTTCGTAGCATCTGATAGAAAAATAAATTATAAAATTGCAGATAACTCTAGTTCAATCAAACTCAAACACAAAAGTATGAGAAACACGTCTAAGAAATTGAGGAAAAGATGGTTAAAAATATCAAAGTTTATACATAGTGTAAGAATTTAAGTTTTTCAAAGCAATTTTAATAATTTTTTGCCTGAAAATGAATTTCTTTTTCTGAAATGCATATTTCATGCGTGTTCAATGGTGAAAAAAAAATTTAAAAATTATTAAAAAAAATTAAAAATTTAAAAACTAGGTATCCTGTCCCTTAAAAACTTTTTTTAATGCAAAATAATTTTAATATTACATATATTTAGAAACAAAATTTTACTTCTACGTTTACCAAACAACTCTTTTAAAGTGATATAGAACGTATGATGTGACGAAAAAATCGGTTAAAAAAATGAAAATCTATTTTTAGCGCAAATTAATTTTTATGCATTTTTCTATTATCTTACAAACTGTAAGAGCTCTGAGTTAAAAATATTCGAATATATGCTGAGTTTTATATTTATTGGTATTCGCACCCTGACTCCATTAATTCTCTAGCAGACAAACCTTTGGTCCCTTGCGTATTTGATTAATTATGACAATGTCAAGTTATTTTGAAGTGATGTGAAGAGATTGTATTCTATTCTCAATGTTTATTTATATCAGCCGATATTTTCTACGCTCGTTCTTTTGATTAATTTTTATGACATATTTTTGAAACAATAAATAGTTTCGGTTGTATAAGACAATATTTTTTAAGACTAATTGTTTCTTTTAATACTATTTACTTTTATATACATTCATTTACATATTTTATAATATAGTATTTGATAAGATTATCATGCCTCGTTCGAAGAGGAAAAATAATTCACGAAAATTGAATACAGACGACTATAGACGTAAAAAGGAAAGAAGGCATTAAAAATAATTTTTTTTTGTGTAACATGTCGAAAAGTAAAGTTGGTTTTCCTGTGAAAAAAAATAATTGTCAAAGTTAAATTTTCAATTTAAGAAGGAATTACATATAATCCCACTACAAACTAAACTGAGCTTTTTAAAACAGAAAATATAACTAGGTAAATTTTATTCACACCGAAACTTTTGCAAACTGTATTTGTACATTATTTCTCACTTTTTTTTTTAAAGAAAATTAAGTTCTGAAAATTTTAAAATTTAAGTATTCAAAATAATAATATTCACTAAACAACTTTATGAAACTTTTATCTAATGCAAATGCACACACAGTAATTTTATATACTAATTTTGCTACATTTATATCTTTTTACTGCAAAAAAAAACTTTGAATTGATTTATCTATAAAAATGGGGGGGGGGGGCCCCACTGTTTTTTCTCTTTTTAAAATGGTAAGGCATTTTTTTCCTACTATACCAAATGTTTTCATATTTTTTCTAGATATGACTGTTAATATATATGACAAATATTGGTTTGCTTTTTTAAATCAAAGCAATGAATAATTTTTAAGAGAACAATTGAATTTAGAATTTATATATTTTTTAAGGAATTCTTAATTCCCTCTCGTGAAAAAACTATTTTATGAATTTCAATCATGTTATTTGTAATACCATCCATCTTTTGTTAAAATCCCATACTAACTTTTGTTGTATATTTCTTGACAAATTTGTAAATTAAATATCGTATGTGTACGCCAATTATTGTAGGAGGAGTAGAATTCTAAAAACGCCTTATAAATTTTAAAATGTTCTTAAAAATTTTGAAGGGCTTGCTTTTTGGGATATTCTGAGTGTATATCTTATTTTACGTGTTACATGTACATTTGGCTAAAAGGAAAAAAAAAGTATAAAAACCATTAAATCAAAGATTTTTATTTTAATCATACAGCGTCATTTTGATATCAAATACATTCAGCGAACCATTTAATATACTTCCGTTAATGGTTCAGTCAAAATACTCTCTTCACGAATATTAAGTCTTGCTTTCGTACCAAATGATGAACAAGGCAAATCCGAATTTGTTGGGAAAATATGCTGTACAGCATATAACCTCTTTCAACACTTTGTGAAATCGAGAAAGTTAAATTAGAACTCTTTTCAATCGAATTCCAATCATGAAATATTCATGCAGCAGAGCAGGTGCTGACAACTCAAATTTTCTCTAACATCTTTTCCCCTTAGTCAGATATCGGTAGGAGTTATTCAGATAACAACTTCTCATTCTTTTTTTTTTCTTCTCTCCAACCTAATAGAAGTTTTTCGGCTTTCAGAGTTATGTTTTTCTTAGGGATACTGCCGTAAGTGAAGCAGAAAATTTGGTAAGATAAAATTGAAAAGAATATACGCGACACAGATCCGCATTCTCAATGTTGGAAGAATAAATCAAAACAAGACGTGATTCCAAATTTTTTTCTTTTTTTTTTCGTTATAAAGAAGTCTCATAAACATCTGATGCTTCGGGCAATCTTAACAGTGTAGTAAATATTTGTGTTTTTTTTATATATATATATATTTCCAATACGTTGATCTCGGATATAAGAGACACAAAAATGTGTTCCACAGATTATCAAAAGATGTATTAAAAATTCTGCAAAAATTGACTTCTTTATTATTTGTAAATGGATTTATAAATTAACTGTAATGAAAATTACCTACTTCAAATTATCAGTCTTCTGTAGTGCGACTATTTTTATTGAGAAAGTGTGATTTTTACATTGCCTTTACCTCATTAATATAATTTTGTCAAGTTTCATTTTATTATCTATCTTCTGCTTAGTTTTTGAATTATTTTAATTGCACAAAACTGGTAATATCTTTCCCTTTAGTAAGGTACAATATGTCCTAAGTGAGGAACTCTGATTGATTGACTGGTTTTATTAACGTCGCATCAGAAGCAAAATGAGGACTTCTAGCGAAGGACCTCGTAACTTTGAACCTCAGCTGTGTGATAAGGATGACACCTGAGCTAGCATCTCCCTCTCCGAACTTCCAAACCACCCATGGGAGGATTTAAAGCCTAGATAAATTTAACATGCTTCAGCCCCGGCTACATGGTGAGTCTTTACTGGCATCAAGGCTCGAACCTATTACCCGACTACTTCCACCGGCCGCGAGTCCGCGATCTTAACCACCTAGTTACTGCGGCCACCATGTAAAGACTTACACATACAGTACCAGAAATTTTATACAACCAACCAACCAACCAACCAACCAACCAACCATCAAATCCTGATTCCACTAAAGCTATGTAGCACTGCTGAATAATGTGAAGTGTATTGAATCTCCAAATCCTCCAACTGAAGTAGTGTAGAAAGTTGGAGAAGCATGAGTCAGCTCAAATGTTACTTGATCCTGTTATTTGGACAAGGTTAATATTACGAGGTCCGTCGTCAGCAGGCCACGCGTTGCTTCTAAGTACGGCATTAGTATACAATCATTTCGTCTTACAAGATTTATAGGTGGATTACTATCGTCGCCCTTATAAGCAAAATGTGAAGATTATTGGCGACAGATCTAATAATTTTAAGCCACTGTTGAGTGTCAAGACGACACATGAGCTTGCATTCCGTCTCCGAATTTCCTCATAATCTGGAAGCCCTGATAGATTTAAAGTGCATCTGCTTCTGTACATGTCAGGTCTTTAGTGGCATCAGGACTTGAACCAACGAGTCGCCTTAAGCAATGCTGATTAGGAGTTCACCACCATAGCCACTCGGTTACCACGACCATAGTTCAAAACGGAAGATATATGACGAAATTATAGTTCAGGCGTGAGCACTAAAAAATGTTAAGCACATAGATTAAAATATTTCAACGAGTTTGTCGTGAAAAAATATGATACTCATCACTTTTATAAAAGCTGCCTAGTATCCTATCTAAGCATAATATGGAAACATTCAAAGTTTTTTCCTTCTGATACCTTGTCAAATATCAAATACTTTGACATCACTGGGTTCCTTTCTCGTGTACAAGTGCTATACGTCATTGATATTACCGAACTATCCACTATTTTTACTTAGAAACATCTAAAATCTTGTCCAAACCTCTGTAACTAATCAAGAACAAATCGCATTAGATAGAACAAAGAATACATTCAGGGCTCGTGTTTGCGATAGAACATGAAACATTTTTATGTTTATTTTTCTATTGTACAGTTCTATTGTAGGTCTTTTATGTCTATATTTGCTACAGAACATGAAGCATATTCTAAGTATGAGTATACGTAAAATATCAAACAGTTACTGTGGAGTTTTTTTTCCTCAAATGTTAATTTTAAAAATTAAGATTATCATCCTTGTAATTTAGTATCTGAAACTGCTGCATTTATTTTAGATTAACTCATTTTCTAAAAATAATGTGAATGGTATTATGCACACTGATCATTGTAATATTTGTATCACTTGTCTACATTATTCAATTTTGAATGATTTTATTCGATTCTGTTGATTCTACATTTTTCAGAGAACCCAACTCATTTTCTGAAACTAATGCAAATGTATTACTAATTAAAATGAACTGCATTTTCCAGTTTTTTATACATAAAAAAATTGGAAAATGCATTTCAAACAGTCGGATAAGTAGTATTGTGTATGTGTAGAATTTGTGTGGATGAGGATCTTAGCGAAGGTCGAAGTCAGGAAATATATTTCATTTTCCATTTATATAGTCACTGACAATAAAAGAGACATTCAGTTCGGATTAAGGCTTAGACGTCTCTTCAGTTATTTCCTATTGTACACTAGATGGCGCTACAGTCTACAAAAATGATGTAATCGATGTCTTCATTTTAAGGAGATTAATTTTACATTATATAATTTGTTTTCATATATATATATTATTTTTTTGTTTGAAAAAAAAATACTCGTTTGGTATATATTACTTCTATGACTGTATTTTGTAAAAATAGCTGAGAACTTGCAGACTGTGATGTTATGCATGTCTATGATGTTATGCAGTATTTGAGTCTCCAATCGATCAATGTTTATTTGAAATCAGTGTGTTTAGTTCCATTTATGGAACAGAAATTTTTGACATTCTCCAGTCTTATTTAGCTATCATTGTTTCCCTAAAATAGAGGCTTTTTATTTCATTAATACTCTCAACTTATTGATTAATTATTTATTCACATCGCACTTAGGCGCAATAATAATCTTGGAAGATGATAGTGGTTGTTTTTCTCTTCATCCAAACAATCAAAATAAATCTAATTTGAAACTCTAAGTCATCGTGTTCTTCAGATCTGGTTGTTGCAGTTACGGCAGCTTAGTGATCATGTTTGCGAGTCAGTGTTGCTTCCATCGAGTCACGAGTTCGAATCCTAATTCCACTAAAGGCGCGTCGTGTATGCATGTTGAATATGTTGGATCTCAAAAGTTTCCAATCGGTGAGGCATAAAAGTTAGGAAAGTGGGATGCCGGTTTAGGCGTTGTGCTCGTTACTTGAACTAGGCTTAAAATTACGAGGTCTGTCGCGATGGTTCTTTCGCCCTGGTTTTGTTTCTAAATAATAAGTTAATAAATAATAAATCAATACTAATCTGATTGTTGTTCATTTTCAGAAGTGGTCGCAGTAGTCTAATGGTCATGGTAGCGGACTCGTAGCCGGCGGTTTTAGTCGAATCATGGGTTTGAGTCTTTATGCCACTAAAGACCCTCCCTGTAGCCGGGATTGATGCACGTTAAATTGTCGAGGCTCACAATGTCCTCCCTTTGGCATGGTTTGGAAGCTAGGAGAGGTTAGTGCTAGTTTATATATATATATATATATATATATATATATATATATACAATATATATATAGATGTCGTCCTGGTAGCTTAACCGAGGTTCAATATTATGAGGTCCGTCGCCAATAGCCCTCATGTTACTTCAAGTGCGACGTTAGTAAGACCAATCCAAATCATTTTCAGAATCAATAGCTCTTTAAAGCAATCTTTTTGTATTTCTTTACTTCACTTTTTAAGTATCTGACCAATCCAGGAAAGAATATTATATTCCCTTCTCCCTAAAGTCATTAAATAGAAAACTAAGTGCAATATCACCTCAACCTTATTCTTTTTTACGATCGGACTAAAAAATATTTACCTTAAAAATGAATTAGCTATTTAATTGTTACCACAGAGGTAATTTAAAAAGTAATTTCCTTCTCGTGATTAAGCGATTTCTAAATTCTACTACGGAGTTTCCAATTTCCATTTTGATATTTCAAAAAGATAATACAAAAATAGCAGACCGAAGCCGTGTCTCTCATTTTTAGGAATAAGATCGATCATCTTTTAAATCTTTCTAAACTCGCACGAACTCTCTTAAATTCCAGTCTTATTCCCCTTCCTCTTTTCTCTCTCTCATTTCGAATCCGTTCTTAAAACCAATGGAACTCATTCGAGTGTGAAATTAATGCTCTGAAAAGGCTCATGTATTATGGACACGTTTATTCCTAATAAAAGTATCTTTCTTCACTTTATTTTTCGAACGAAATAGTGGCAATCATTACCTCATATCGAAGAAACAGCGGTGGTGCGGTAGTTTTCTCCACAAAGTATGTGTTATTTCGCTGTTTAAAATGAAAGAAAAATTAACTTTAATTAATCCTTGAAAAAGGAAAAAAAGTTTGTTGATTATGCTGCAATACTTTTTAAGAGATATGAGAATAACTATTTGAGGATAATGCGGACAAGACAGAAATTGTAATGGATGTAATGAAGTTGAAAAATGAAAAACACGCAACTATTAGTACTATTTTTTCTTATTAAGGTTTTAAAAGAATTTTGGTTTTTGCTTCACATATTTTCACTTTCAAATTATTTTTTTCATAGCTCCTTTTCTGTAGGTAATAAGATAAGCGAAGTTAATAAGCTCACTTTCCTATTTTTCTCGATAAATTCATTTTCACTGATACGTTTACTTAAATGAAGTACCGCTTTATGGAAGCCAAATTCATATTCTCTTGATTCCATTTTCCTAATCCTTTGCCTGTTTGAGGACATGATGATAAGGCCATGAAAAAGAGGAATACAAGGTGTTTCGAAAATCATGGGCAAAAATTTAAGGGGTGATTGAAAACACCTAAACAAGCAATTTTTACCCTACAATACATGGGCTGAAAACAAGTGGTGAACCGTTAGAGAGCGCTGTAATGGAAATTATAAAGGACGAGTTTCCTCACACGCGCGCGTTGTCATTCCTGCAACGGATTTCAAGAGGTGATGTGTAAGAAAAATCACGATTTATACTCTTCATTTCAGCGGCGAGTTGCCGTTTACCACTTGCTCTCCGCCTGTCCATCGTCTGGTGAGAATTGTTTGTTTAAATGTTTTCTATCACTCCTCAGATCTATGTCCATGATTTTCGAAACACCCTGATTGTCATGAGGATAATGAAACCAAGGGCAAGCTTCAATGTTTTCTTAGGGATCGCCTTTTCTTGATTACTGTACGCCGCCATGTCTCCTGAAATCCATGGCAGAAATGACGATGTGTAAGAAAATTGGCGCTATATACTTTCCAGTGCAGCACCATCAAGCAGTTCACCCCTTGCTCTCCGCCTATGTAATGTATTGTACGGTAAAAATTGCTTGTTTAGATGTTTTCAATCACTCTTAAAATTTTTGCTTTCGAGTTTCGAAACACCCTGTATAATTAAAAAGTACAGAATAAGGCATAATGATAACTGTAATAAACATGATAAAAAATTGCATTTGGGTATTACAACCACTAGTGAAGGTAGTACATCCTTCAGGGGTCAAATTACCTACATTTATAGATTTCCCAAAACAATGTGATTCATGTATGAACCACAAAACGATTTGAGAAAATTCATCAGCTGCTATCGAAAAGCAATTAAAGACCTAAAAGAATCAACAGAGCATTACAGTTTTTCGATTCCTTAGCCATCCTAAAAAATATTAATTTGTGACGTTGAGATATTCACGATTTTCTCTTCACAAATCTCGGAAACCTTTTGGTTAATTAGAATTTCATACAACTACAACTCCTTGAGAACCGAAATAGAACCTGGTTAGGTAAATTTGATGATGATAAGAAGTGTAATAAATTGCATTAGAAATAATGGTAGAAAAGTGAAACAGAATTGAAAGGAAATAGAATGGAGGTAGAGGATAACAACAAGTTTATAAATATGAAGCTAGAAGTAAATCATCGAAATTAATCGTTTATATTGATAGTGAACATGTTATAATCGAGTATTGCCTGAATGGGTATAGGGTGTGGGTGATTTGGTAAGCTAAGACTTTATTATTAGAATATTGACTGGGAATGAATCAGTTAAGAAGAATTCGAGAGAGCGAGAGATATCTTTGATATTCTAAATAAAATGTTTTGCCTTCTCTTGTGTATTTTCAATTGGAGTATTAAACTTATTGTCTACGATTGGCTTATTAACTTTAAGATGGCTGTAGTTAATATATGCATATGCATATATATATATAGAGAGTATATATATATATATATATATATATATATACATATATATATGTTACATATATAAGATAAAAGCACTAATTTATCAATAAAACACAAAAGGAACAGCACCACTAAAAAAATCCAAAAAATCAACAAAAAAAAAAAAAAAAAAAAAAAAAAAAAAACATTTATAGAACTAAGTAAAAAAGTTGAAAATGAATCAAATTTGAAACTAAGAGATGAATAAAATTTGAAATTAATTTGAACCAAAGAATAAATCGAATAATTCGAATACTCAACAAAACAAAACATGCATATTCAGACTAGGGACTGAATAGTGGGGTTAAACTAGTTCTATGGTACCAACCCTCCCCCAATGCATCTTGTTGGGTAAAATTGGATTACTCCAAAATTCAAGTTGTAATTTAAAGAAAAGAAACAATAAACAATGAAGAAAAATTGAATGGCGAGGTATCTCAATTACTAATTATTTAAAAAAAAACTTATCCAATTAAATCTTATCCATTTAAAAATATCCTTTTAAAATTATCTGATTAAAATTATACATTAAAATTATCCAATTAAAATTTATTCAATTAAAAATTTAAGATTTTTTCGAAACAATAAAACATTATAATTAAATATTTCCAGTTAAAAACCTTAAAAACTACATACCCGAATCCGTGCTTTTCATCGAAATTCAATTCAAATATCATAGTTGTAAAAGCAAAGATTCAAAAGATCATATTTTTGACAAGTGATCATGAATCGGAGTGCAATAGGTTAAGTAACTTTTTAAGTGATGATGTCCACCACCATGCACTGTTGCCAGAAAAATTTTGGAAGTTAATAGTACTTAACTAATTTGAGTATAAAAAGTTCAATATAGAATATTTAATAAAAATCCAACAATAAACTAATCATGACCAGAAATCATATTGAATGATCAGAATTTTATTTGTTATAATTATTTAAAATCCAATTTAGTGAAATATATGTGTGTAAATGTGTAAAATACAGAAATGTTTCAAACTATCTTCACAACTAGACCACTAACTAGCTGACTTTGTAATCCTAATGTTGTGTGGTGGATTTGTTTTGAAACCAAAGTCCAAAAATCCATGAATGTCCCTAAAGGCAATAGCCTCCATGTACAAGACCATCTTTTTGAATAAGTCACCAATCTAAAAGATATTACAGTAAACTCTTATTCCAAGTTATAATTATTAAAAATACATACAAATCAAATCATAAAACAAAGACCCCATTGAGAAACCAGTATAATATAAAAATTTCTTTAGATATCAGATACAATTTACACAATGTCACTTCAATACCCTCCGAAGTCCCTATGGGAAATCCCAAAAACATATCAAAACAAACCATCATGCAAACCACTGGGAATATATCTCTTTAAAAAATCTAATGGATAATCACATTCTTTACATTCTGTTATAAATTTCTTAATATTATTGAATATATCTTTATCATATGTAAATAAAAATTTATTACGATGCAAAAAATTTAATATAATGTTTCTGTATATGGATAAATGAATATTGCTTTCCCAGTAAGGTATTTTAATTATCTGAAACCCGAATGCATCTCTTTTATCAAATAAATTACTGCAAATGATATGATCTTTTATCTGTAACTTTGTATCCAAATATTCAGCCCCACCCGTATCTGAATTCGTCTGCAATAAAACCAAATAATTAGGATAAAATTCAATGTTCGGCTTAAAATCTTTACATTTACTAAAAATTATTAGGTCGTCTATATATCTATATAAAATATAAAGAGAATTGTTAAGGTGGTTTGATTCATAAAAGTGTAAATAAAGATATATATATATAATATAGGAAATACGTCAGAAGCTTATACAAGATCAAAATAATGATTATACTGGGAAACAATGACAGCTTCGCTCTCAGAAAAGATTACTCTTGGCTATTCTACTCAGTGTATTTAGTCTCTTCTTAATTTCCCTTTCAAAGTAGTTGAGTCATCGATTGGTTAACTTTGAACTAACTCTGAAACTTTCAAGTGGCTGAATTATATACACCGGTTATTTAACCCTCTAGTCTTTATGAGATTTTATTTCTCATTCAGTATGAAAATAATCTAATTTGCTTATACGGCTTTATTAAACAAATGAAAGTCAATTTAATGGTGTGAGTCCTTTTGTATAAAGAATTTTGTGATGGTTAAAGCCTATTTTAATGAAAACCCGTTTTAACTGTATGTTTTAATATGAAATTTATGAGTGTGGTTGAAAATTTATTTTTTTGAGAAATTAATCAATATGTACATATTTTCTCATAATAAATCTAGAAAAAAATGGTAATTATCAATAGTTTTAATGTCTCTAAAATTTGCCGTCTAGAAACATATTCTTAAAATTATATTTGCACGACTTGAGTTATATAAGAGTATTTAACACACTCCGATGTATTTAATTTTTAATTTTTTTCGAAAGAAAATATTTTCTGTAATTTAATTTTAAATGCATTTCATTTCTAAAGTTCTCTAGCTTAATTTTTTACTCTGTATTCCTCTTCTTATCCTTTTTTTTTCTTTTTTTTTTCATGTTAAATTAATATTTTGCGTGGAAATTGCATTTCTTAGTTTTTGAATAAACGAAATGGGTCATTGAAAAATTATTTAGAATAATTTCTATCTTTTGTTCAATTTTTGAAGCTTCTAATTTTGAATTGAATAAGAAATAGAACGCAAATGAATGGAAATATGGTATTCAGATTTCCAATCAAAAGGGGTAATACATTCTTATATATCCTAA
The DNA here is from genome assembly GCA_019974015.1 of Nephila pilipes. Taxonomy (NCBI): domain Eukaryota; kingdom Metazoa; phylum Arthropoda; class Arachnida; order Araneae; family Nephilidae; genus Nephila; species Nephila pilipes. Next base: position 137,561 of record BMAW01107335.1, read on the forward strand.
AAGAGATCAAAGGAGGCATCTTGAAGAAATGAATAAAACATACGAAGCTGTGAAGAAACGTGAAGGAGAAAGAAGTGGAACTTTTCTGAAACGTTTCCCAAAGTTACTTCAAGATAATGCAAAGTGAGATCAATAAAAGTCTAGAATTAATGCTCATAGAATAAATAAGAAACTAGAATTCCTCTTTTGTGAGTTAAAGAATAAGCCTTTTCTTTCACTTAGTGTCATTTCTATTGAGTAATAGCTCAGATAAAAGCAGTCATCGTCTGATCTCTGTATAAATTTATTCAATGGTAATATTAAAAACTTTTATGTTTAAGCCAAGGAAGTAAAATTGATACTTTTTTTAATTAATTCAAGTATCTCAAAAATTAATTTTTCATACATTTTGTTTAATTTTAGTTTATTTTAACCCTCGATTTCTAATAATGTATTCCTGAGGATTACGGTAACATTTTTTTTTGTTGCCTGCAAATCCACCCGTAGGGAAGGAGGCTGCTTCCCTAACCTATCTTCCAAGCAGGAGGAGGGCCAGATGCCAATTTAGTTTTTGTAATAAAAAAGTAAAGATCATTGACATTGACACGCCTTTTATCTCTCAGATACGACGGCAATCAATTTGTAAGTATTTTTAAAGAATTTGAAATTTTGTTTTGTAGCTGTATTTTTGTGGTTTTGTCCCAATTATTCAGATTTTATATAATGTATCCATCACTTGCACAAATTGCAAACTGGGAGATTTGATGGTAAAGAATGCAGAGGACAAAGAAGAAAGGTTGGCCGGTTAGCATCTATTTTTGTAAATAACGATAAAATTTGCAACTGTGTGGGGTCGGATGTAACACTATTAGATGAAAGGCTAGAGGAGCTTCGAGGTAGGAGTCCATTCACTCAGTATATTCCATGGAAATCTGCGAAATACGGAGTTAAAATATTTGCAGTTGTTGATTCCAAAATGTTTCGTTCAACCAATTTGGAAATTTATGTTGGAAAGCAATAAGACGGATCATCCCAGTTGGGCAAAAGCAAAAAGATTTATTACGGATATGATCTAACATGATATAATGTCATAATTATTTTAGTGATGTCTCTCCACTTCAAAGTTTATCAGAAAAACATGTGTGGTCTATGTGGAAACGTTGGAAAAAAAAACTAGTGGCAGATCTCCAAAGAAAAGAAAGAAGTGAAATGCAGAGAAAAATTTTCTAGCAATTTTTGGGTTCGGAAAAAAAGAATGGTAGTTTCTTATGTCCCATAAAAACATAAAAATGTACTGAAATGTACACATGAATGATTCAATCAATGAAGACTTTGGCGGCAGGAAAAAGCTTGAGATAACGTATTACTATGAAGGTAAGCAAGGAGAATAGTTGACAATACGGGCACTACTTTTAAAGTTGCAATGCGTACTAGAAGATGGGTGATGGCTGTATTTTTTTCAGCTCGGCACATTGCTGGAATAAAAGCTCGAGTTATTCACATAGGGAATAGAAATAAAGAGCTTGAGTGTCGGATGTTTCTTCGAAGAATTAGGAGAGAGCTGACTGATAGCCACTTGATTTTTTAGGTAATCACTTATGCCTCGTATATCTCGGTCAATTTCTGGGAGATCATGAGAAATTACGTCTGTAAATCGACAACTTCCAAACATTGACGGAAAAAAAAGAAAGCTTTGCCGATCCCGTTGGACCACGGAAACTTCCACATTGAGTTTCTTTGTATTAATGGTACAAAGTATGTTTTGTATATTTGTAACAAAGAAGATTCACAGAGAAAGAAGAAATCAGTGACCAGTTTGATAGAGTAATTTTTTTACCTAACTTTACTATTGTAGTTTCTATTATAAGTGTCTAAATTTATGTAAAACAACTGCATCGATCGAGTTCGTTTTCTAGTTTAGTTCTTCTTGTGGTTCATAAAGTTAGGAATAACTATATGCAATAAACACTCTTTAATCTGTCAGTTGATAGCTTGGCACATTCTACAATACTGAAAACGATCAAGTAGTTTACTTTCTAGTTTAGTTCTTCTTGTGGCCTTAATGTTTTGTGAACCTCCAAGAAACTCAGATTCAGGAGGTAGAATAGAATAAAAAAATGGAATAATTAAACATGAACTTAAAATTTCATGGGAACAAT
>BMAW01107335.1:154698-187040 GCA_019974015.1 Nephila pilipes
AAAAAAAAAAAAAAAAATTATTCAATTCCCTACGTAAAAACAACTCACAATTGTTTTTAAAAAACAACACTATTACATCCAATAATATATCATTCTATTTTCTGAGAAAGAAAGAAAACTACTGGCCGAAATATTGATATATATATTACTTATGTATTTTTGTAATAGTACTGAGTATCAACACATCTCATGGACAATGTCTTCGAATTGTCTAAGTAGATCTGAGAAATTCATGATTTTGCCACGTACAAGTGCCTGTTGGCTGTTCTGCTTACGGAAGTGTTTAAATTCATACATATTTGCTCGAAATAAAAAGACAATTAACTTCATTTGTTAAGAAACTCTTCAAATTGCTTAGTAACATTTCTTCGTAGTTTATAGTTACAGTTATTTATTACTTGTTGAGATAGACTACTTAATCTACTGTTAGAAGATATTTAGAATCGTTTAATTATCAGTTACAAAAGCATTTTATCCCAAGTCTAGAAATAACTATTTTAAATTCTTGAGTGTTCATTAGTGTTGTATGTATTCTATTTGGCCTCTGTGTTATTATTTTCCGGTACAGTTTATATTTATATTTATATTCATTCTCTTATGTTTGCCTATTGGACAATGTATTAAATTTCTTATTTTAGTTTGAAATGTATATTTCTGGTATGTTTATGTACTGTTCCTAGTTAAATATAATAGAATCTCTTAATTAAATTTGATTCTTAAAAGCTGACTGATGGAACTTAATATACGTTTATGTGGCCATTGTATCCTAGTTGTCATGGTCACGAACTCGTGGCCGGAGTTCTTTCCATCGAGTCTTGGGCTGGAATCCGGATGCTTTTAAAGATCCAACACTAAGAGGGCCTGATGTGCATTAAATCTGCTGATGGTCCAAGTCCTCCCATGGGCAAAGTGAGGAAGTTTCGAGAGGAAAATTCCAACTGAAATTTTGTCCTCGTCACTTGATAAAGGCTCAAAATTACGAGGTCCGTCATCTATATCCCTCCAAGCGTGACGTTAATAAGTAATAAAGAATTTACGTTTATTTCTTCTATGCCTGAAATTTTTGGTCCATCTATGCCTGGGAAATGCATTACACACACACACACACACACACACACACAAGAATTGAAAAAAATTCATTTGTTTCTGAAAGTTACACTTTTTACAAAACGTATCATTAAATTTTGCGTAACTCCATGTTGCTATTTATTTTATTAGTTTCTTCTTCGTTTAAAAACACCAGTGATTGTTACTTATAAATTACAGCTTTTTCCTTTTTGTAAAAGTGAAGTTTTTTTTAAAAATCCTTAACCTTTTTCAAAATTTTCTGTAGTTAATGAGTTTTAGAAATTTTCGTATTGATTATCAACATATATTCAGATAAGATATTGTTTGTTTTGCCTTTCGCGAAATTGTTCGACAGTGCAACAACCATTTTTTAAAAATATAAGCATATACATGATAAAACCAAATTTATATGCATAACTAACTTCATATCGTTTTTGGAAATTCTTAAAAGAAGAATCGTTTCTGTCTTTTTTCACGGTACTGCCCTTGAATTTATCCAATTAATTTCACTAAAGCTAAAATTAAAAAGATTTAGTTCAAGACTGATTCAACAATTTAAAAAATAAATTGAAAATTATCAAAACAAGACGCTCTCTTTAATTTAAAAAAATTACTCTCCATTTTAAAAACCAGATACACATATATTACGTTCAATAGTTACTCATTCAATTCCTTAAAAGCACGATTCCGGTTTATAAACTATTGATATATATTAGTTATGTACTTTTATAATACTATTATTACTCACTAAAATATCTTATGATTCGTAGTTGGGTTGTTCAGTTTTTAAATTCAACTGTGAGAAAAACAGGTATTTAAACTTGTTTACTATATCGTGCATATAGTTTTAAAAGACCTGGCCGCAAATATTCTCACATCTAATTTTTGGAGTAGAATAAAAAGAGATCTCCAGAAACTTTGAAACATTATGAACTATTTCCGTGAACATTTCAAAGTCGTACAGTACATTACTCATCATTCAGTAAAGTCAAAATTAATTTTTGTGTAGCAATATAAAAAAGTTCACCAAAACACATAACATGAATAAAAAGTAAAAAAATATATATATAAGCAATTTGAAAATTAAAGCAACAAATGGCACCAGATATTACATCGTAAACATACTTCAAATGCATGTTGGAAAGTAACCTGAACTCAATATGTGTCATTAGCAGAATTGAAATCGAAAACACCTGAATATTATTGTCATAAATCGTTGCATTAGCATATGACATCGGTGATGAAGGATTTTTTCAATACTATTAGTGAAATCAATAATCAATATTGAAGTATAATTCAACACGAACTCTTTAGGAGCAATAAATTATATACCACATAACACGTCAATTGAAAAGTCCCCGGCCTGACACATAGATGGCGCGACTAGAATTAAATCCATATGTCTTTTAGTTAGCCCTAACCCTCAAGAGATGCGTGAATAAATTTGACAGCTGTCCGATCATTAGTTTGTGAATTATAGCATTTTGAGTGAAGCAACTTTTGTTATTTTGAAAAAAATGGATAAAAAGGAATTTCACGTGTTGATAAAATATTGCTTTTTAAAGGGAAAAAATACAGTTGAAGCAAACAATTGGCTTGATAATGAGTTTCCGGACACTGCCCCAGGAAAATTAACCATCAAGGATTGGTGTGCTAAGTTTAGACGTGGTGAAATGAGCACCGAAGACGGTGGACGCCCAAAAGAGGTTGTTACCGACGAAAACATTAAAAAAATCCACAAAATGATTTTGAATGACCGTAAATTGAAATTGAATGAAATAGCAGACACTCTAAAGATATCAACTGAACGTGTACATCATATCATTCACGACTATTTGGGTATGAGAAAGCTCTGTGCAAAGTGGGTGCCGCGCGAGCTCACCTTTGACCAAAAACAACGACGAGTTGATGATTCGGAGCAGTGTTTGAAGATGATCAAGCGTAATAAACCCGAGTTTTTACGTCGATATGTGACAATGAATGAAACATAGCTCCGAATGGTATCGAAAAGTTGGAGGGTCGCTATAATCAGTGTATCACCCTTGAAGGGAATTATGTTGAATAAAAAAACTAATTTTGCCAAAAAAATGTGTTTTACTATGGTAGGCCGGGAACTTTTCAATTGACCTGTTAACACATGCTACTGAATACCAGGAACAACCCTATTCTATAAAACTGTTTATAATATTATGCATGACTTCAAATTTGGAGCAAAATATGGATATCCATTTTCTTTTAATCATACCAATTGTGATAGAATTTTAAATATTCAGAATAGGCTTCGATCTTGTATGTCTGGTTACTACGATATATTCAAGCTGCCAATCAAACAACCGTAATCTCAGAAACTGATCACCGCGATTACATTTTAATAACCGAAAATTTCAATTCTGAATGAATGCAAGGAAGCATCTTCAAGTAAAGAAAGTAGTTTTGAACCAGTTGCCCGCAAGTAAATCAACATTCTTTTTTCTACGTTGAATAATTATTAAGCGTACATCTTCAAGTTTTCGTACGTATAATATTTAGTGATAAGCATTTAACGCATTTTAAAATGTTCCCGTAAGTAAATTCATTTTTTCCTTAATTGGAATACCAATATTTAGTTTGGGAGTATTAATTACGGAGGTTTTAATTACATTTTCAAAATATGATTCTCTTATTTGGTCTCTAGTTATTATATATTTTTTAAATGTTGTAAACAATATTTTTCGTAGCTACTTAGGAAACTTCAAAATATTTTTATGCGTTTTCTTTTATGTGGTCTTCATCCCCCCGTTCGAAATCAGATTTGAATCTATTTGCACAGGAAATTAAATATGCACGCGGCCCTGTGAATAAGAGTCACATTAACTTTAGTGCAGGCTTAACAGATGCTAGCAGATAATGTTAACTCCAACTTCCTAACACATCAATCAATCTCCCGAGACTAACCTAGAGATGGCGCTCGTAGTAAACCAGTAACCAGGTCTTTCTAGAGTACTAACCTTTGCTTGAAACGTGTCAAAATTTTAAGTCGATCGGACCAGAAACAGCTGAGTTATCGAGGTTGGAGTAAAGTCGTTTTGTAGTTTGTTTAAAAAATGGAAAAAACCGAGTTTCTCGTGTTCTGATAAAACATTGTTTTTTAATGGGTTAAAACACCGTGCAAGCGAAACAATGGATTGAAAAATGTTACCCGGACTCTTGTCCATCAAAAGCAACGATTTGTCGGTGATTTGCCGAGTTTAAACGTGGTCGTACCGACACAAATGACGCGGAACGCTCGGGTAGACCTGTGGAAGCCGTTACACCGGAAAATGTGAGTGAAGTGACAAAAATTATAATGAAAGATCGTAAAGCGAAGCTCCGTGAGATTGCTGAGATGACACAGATATCATATGGAAGTGTATTTACTATCCTTCATGAAAAATTGAGTATGAAAAAGGTTTTTTCCAAGTGGGTGCCGCGATTGCTTTCGATGGAACAAAAACAGCAACGAGTCGATGATTCAGAAAGCTTATTTACTCGCAACAAAAAAGATTTCTTGCGTCGTTACGTGACCATGGACGAAACATGGATACATCACTACACTCCAGAGTCGAAGCGGCAGTGGCGCACAGCTGGCGAAAGCCGTCCGAAGCGTCCGAAAACGCAGCAGTCAGCTGGCAAAGTCATGGTGTCAGTTTTTTGGGATACGCATGGCGTGATTTTCATTGACTACCTCGAAAAAGGTAAATGGATCAACAGTGATTATTATATTGACTTGCTGGTGCGTTTGAAGGAGGAAATCGCAAAAAAAAACGACCGCACAGTCTCGGGACTTATTGATCCATGTGTTATAGTTAAATCAATTGTCATCAAAAACATGTATTTTTTAACAATAGAATCAACTGAGAGCGAGGCATGTGACTTGGCATAACTCTTTCGACTTACATATCACTGTGTGCATGCGTGTGGGTGTAGAATGATTATAAAAGCCTCACTTTCTAGAAAAGGGAATGAAATCTTTGATACAGTAAAAATATTTTAAGGTATACTCTTAGAATGATGTGAAACACAACTGTATTCAATCCCTACCGTTATGGTTATAGTGACGAAGTATTCAAATTTTAAATGACTCAACACCAAATTTTTGTCTGTATTAAAACGTAATACTCATAAAGAAAAACCACAAATAGATCTAGAACAGTGCCTGCAGCATTGAAAATGGCGTAGCTAGAAAAAGACAAGGAAAAAAAAAAAGTGAAAATATCCAATAAGGAAAAGCAAAAGTATTTTGTTGTGTCACAAATTTCCACGTACCTGCTTTCACACTCGATGACACTTAACACTCTGTTGATGGCGGATTGCTCATTGAAACATGAACTATAGCTGCTGAACTTTACATCTGATGATATCTTTGAAATCAGAGATTCTTTACGGATTGAATACATGCGATTAACTCTAACGCACTATCAATTTTAGGTATCTTTACAACCAGAAGCCATTAAATAACAAGATCAGAAGGTGGACTATGGAAGCATGAAATGGTACGAGACAATTATGCCTCCACTTTTTCTTCCTCCAAGAGTATTGACGGTATTTTACATCAAATCTGGATATCTGCATCCTTGAGCGCTTTTGGTTTCATAGGAGATTCAGTCGGATGCAGAACCGATAGCGTGGAATGCAACATCAATGAATAAGTTTTCGCCTACTGGTGAAAGTTACAGTTATTTTCGCTTTTTCTTTGTCTCTTCCAAGAGCTTGCGTTTTTTGTGTGACAGGTACGTCATTCATTGCTTTGAACATAAATATGGGGCCGCGGTAGGGTTGTGGACTAGCGGCTGACGGGTTTCGTTCAGTCGCGGGTTCGATCCTTGGCCGCCAAAGACCGGCCGTGTAGCCGGGGCTGAAGCACGTTAAATCTGTCGGGGTCCAAAGTCCTCCCGTTGGTGTGGTGTAAATGTTAGGAGAGGGGGTGCCAGCTCAGGTGTCGCCCTCGTCACTAGACCGTGGTTCAAAATTACGAGGTCCGTCGCCCATAGCCCTCGTGTTGCTTCTAGTGTGACGTTAATAAAAAAAACCCTAAAAACTAAACTAAACTTGAACATAAATATAACATTCCGATTTCAGAAGTAAGCATAGCCCTTTGAAAATTTTAAAATTTCGTCTCTGTAACCATAAGAAAGAAAGCTGGACTCTACTTTTCTTTTTCACAATCTATATTATTACAATCTATAAATTATTTGAACTCTTAAAATTGCGTTTTTGTTCTTTTCGAAATATGATTTTGTCAAACATTTGCTATCACATTACGACTTTTGGTATATTTCATTATTTTACTTTCCCTTTCTTTATGTGACCAATTTTTCTTTACTTTTTTGAACTTTCGGATAAGTTTATTAACTGAAATTACTAGTAAATTTCAAAAAAAGAAAGAAAAAAATGGCTGGCTGATAAACCATAACACTAGTTGAACTTTTCCACTCGGTCCTAAGCTTTAATTTTTAATTTGATTTTCAGAGCACCCATTTTTATAACACATTTATAGGATTCTTTATTACGTGACTGACAATATTTTTCTTATTTAAATAAATCTGAATATAATTTCTTTGTATTGGTTTTGTTTTTTATTAGTGATTTCCTTTAATAAATCATTTTTCATTCCTTTCAAATTTCTTAACTCTCACACGAATTAATAAAATTCTAAGGTTTCCCAATTTTTTTGCTTGAAGATTAATACATTTTCATAAATCCGTAAAATATATTAAGACGAATCTTCTTAGGGAGAAATGAATAAAACATGTAAAATACTGGAGAATACAATAGATAAAAAGTAGACTCCTTGAAAGTTACCATAAGTTTCTTGATAATTCTACGTGACAGTGGCAGCCTTGAAGAAAAAATTAATGCATGGGAGAGATACTAAATAATAGGAAAGAGGAATTTTGCCTTATAAATAAATGTTCGCAAACGTCACTAAATATCAGTTTCGCTCTATGTGTATGTGCTGTTGCTATCTAAAAACATTTTATTATGTCTTGCATTTTATCTTGGAGGTTATAGAGCTCAACGTGGAGTTGATCAGAATAAAAAGATTCCATAAATCTTTGATAACTTGCTTCTTGCTGCACACAGAGAGAAAATTTTTCTCGACAAGTAAGGAGCAGTTTTGATAAACTATTTAAAAAAAATGGATGATGTAGACAAAAAAAAAAGAAATCATAATTTTTGATTTAACAAAAGATTTGTATATTTTGTAGAAATTTAAAATTATAACTAATTAATTTTTTTTAACCTTTTATTTATTATTTGCCAGTTCAGGGAATTTCTTGTTAACATAGGTTCCCTTTATTCACAAATTAATATAGTGGAAAATATTTATAGCAAGTATGGTAAAATCCCTTCGAACACAAAATTTGCTGTAATTCCAACCAAATTTATATAAATTGTTCTACTCATATCACCCAATTCACCAATATAGTTATTGATGGTATTTCTGTGGTTTGGCGAAAGTGATTTTTTGTGGATTGGTTTGGTTTGATTAACGTCAAGTGACGAGGATAGGTCAAGTAATGAGGTTGGTCAAGTGACGAGTTCAACACCTGAACTGACACTCCCCTCTCCTAAATTCCATACCACGCTAATGGGAGGGCTTTGGGCCCCGAAAGATTTAACGTGCACCATCCCCGACTACAAGGCGGGTCTTTGGTTGCAACAAGGCTCGAACCTGAGACTCGACCAAAAAACCGCCAGCCATGAATCGGTGCCTATGATCACTGGGCTACCACGGCCACGGTCATTTGTGGAAAGTAAAAATTTACGCATGTACCCACATACATTACTTCTATTATAGAACCACTTAACTGACCAATTTAGCTCTTGAAATTAAGTGAAATTATCTTATGGTAAATAAAAGCCATATATTGCAGACATAAAGCTTAAGATATTTTTCATTATAGTGTGTTCATTTAAAGATAAAATTAATGCGCTAGAAATATAAGTTATGAGAAATAATAGGAGAAATTATGGAGACGTCTGGAAATATATTATGATACATATTCAAAAATTTATTTCTTACTTTAACATTCATATTTTTTTAATTTAAAGAATATATATATTATTTCATTAGAACTAACAAAATAATTACAGCATTTCCTTAAAAATTATAGAAATTAAATGAACTAAATAAAATTTCCTAAAACTACAAACAATACTTACGAATAATTTTTTTATATTATTAAAAAAATTTGTAAAAAAAATATTAAATTTTAAAAAAAAAAAAAAAAAAAAAAGGAAAACAAATGGTGAAAATAAACTACAAAAGAAAATGAAATATAACGTTTATAAATTCTGAGTGTAGGTTATGACAATTAGCAGGTTTTAACTAGTTTTACAGGCACAACATTCACCAACAGGAAAATTTTATATGAAAAATATGGAGCTACCATGAAGTTTAAAACATAGCAAAAACTTAAATACAAATTGACTGAAAAAATCAACAAATATATATAGAAATAAGAAAATCTAAAATTAACCAAAGAAAAAGAGAAAGAACAATCCAAAATTCAAGTAATCATTGAAAAACATTTTAAATCTTAGACAAATACCTTACAACAACAAAAATGGCATCACAAACCAACAAATTTTGCTGAGAACTTTTACACAATTATTTTATCCAAGAACTTAATGAACTTTCTCTAAGTGCTGTAACACACTTGCGAGTGGTCCTCCTTTTTTATTATAAACTTTTAAATTTCGAATTTCTACCCAAGATAATTTTTTTACTTCCCAAAAATTTGCATTTTTCCTTTAAATAACCTTATTTTTAGCCTTTAGTATTCCGTAAATACCAATATTTGTATCATTCATTCTTTTTTTGGTTTAATAAAAACTTTTTTTTTTTACCATTAACACCAAAAATAGCAATGTTATCCCTCTAAGAAGAAGAATAATCCTACAAAAACATTTTAAAAAGCTTTATACATATATATGTATAAATGTACATGACTGTGTGGGTAGGTGTGGGTGTATATAAACTCATAATCATGTAAATCTAAAAATCAACTAAAAATGTGAATATCTGTTCTGCAATTTTCATTCAATAGAAAGGCAGATTGCTAATATTTCTAAAATTATTTAATCCTACCGCTCTCAAATCTTTTTGTCGTTGTACTCCTTCACTGGAAATTAAGTTTTGTCATATTCCCATAGGAAGGACTTATGATTAATTACCTGGCGTATTAATTCTTTTCAAGGATGGGCTTTTAAAATAAAGCTAAAATGGGTTTTTTAAAATTCAGCTAACACACATTAATAATTTTTAATGCGGGCTCACGCCCAATTCTTTGTAAAACGACTCATCCCCCAAATTTAACTTTTAAAAAAAATCTGCAAAATGCAATTTAGGAAAGAATAATTAACCAGAGCGAAATATGTAAGTTTAGCACTAAAATACATTTAAAAATTAAAAACTGATTAAATCGGAAAGAATTTTGTAAAACACGAAACAAAAATTTTTAAAAAATTTTGAGAATTTAATTTGAAGGAAAGATATTAAAAAACAATAGCTTTTTTAAAAAAATTTTAATTAGTGAAGGAACAGATGCAAAGTGGACGAAATAACATAATCCATACCCGGAGGCTTAACTCTTTTTAATTCGAATTTGTCTTGCTATGGAAGAGTAAAAACATGCAGAAAGTGTGAGCTATGCAGTATAAGAATTTAGAAGAATATTTCAAGAACATTAAAATGCAGAGTTTGAGGAATAAATAAGAAAAATTGTTTTGAAATGTTTATTATTACCAATATTAGAAGGGAAGTTGTAAAAACGTCTAGTGTTTTGTTGAAAAAATATTGTTTTAATACTGTGAGGAATTTAATTGGTTTTCGGATATAATTATTAAATGATACACTGGGAAAATAATCATAATTCTACTAAAAAAAAACAAGTTAATAAAAATAGCTATTTTCAAAGAACTTTAATCCTCTACAAAGAACGAACAAATGAATAAACAAAAACTTTGTTTTGAAACTCTGTGAATATAAATATTCTGAAGTTACGTTAGATTGTGACGTCATATGGAGTAATTGTGTTCCAGAATTAGGCGCAATGACGATGAAAAAATGTACCTTATTGAGCCCTTAAACATCACATTTCAAAAATCTGAAACGAATTAAAACATAATAAATAAAAATCGCTTCAAGATCTGCATTTTAATTGCATACATAATTAAATTTTTTTTCATCTGGTATCTGTTGAACAACTTCATTATACCTAGAGGGATAGAGTTACAAACAGGAGTGGGCGTATCGCAGTTTGAGAAACCTTGATTTGAACAACTAATGATTATAATTCTTTTAATACTTATTTCAAATTACTTGCCACACGCATCCCAAGAAATGTAATTTCGAAATAATTGTGACAACTTATTTCTCCAAGAACCCTCCAGACCGAATTAGAATTAATAACCATTGTACAAATTGCAAGATGCTTGGATAACTTAATGTATAAATATAGAGAATGAGTGATTCTTATATTTCAATTGATCTGCTCAGCGCTTGCATGGAAAACAGCAACCGTGTCCATATAATTCCAAATCAATGAGTATATGCAAACCTTAATAACGGTTATTATTAGCTGTAAAAATAATTAAGGTTAATTATATTTTGAATTGAACTAATTAAAGTTCTACGTTTGATCACTGTAATTAGGAAATGTATCCGGTTTCTCAAAAACCAGAAGGAAAAAAAAAATGCTTGATTCAAATTACATAAATGCATGATTCAAATTACATTTAACGTTAATTTAAATTCCTTTCAACCATTTCAAGTTGCGTCTCTTCAGATCTAATTTACCAAGTAATCGAAACATTTCCTTTATTTACAGGTAAGATAACAAATAAGTAATTTCAAATTGTTTTCATAGAGTTAGCTTCAGGCGCTTATTTTTTTTTAATTCTATCTTAGAGGCATCTGAATACTTAATCTTACAAAAATAAATATTGTGTTAAAAATAATTCTTCTACTTTCTTTTCCCTCTTTCGGAAAAAAAAATGAAAGTGAGGAGGAAGATATGGTAGATTGTTATATATTTTTGATTGGCTTCTTAAGGTTATTTATTTTTCTTTAATATCTTTACACACACCATAAAATCTTCATTAAAGAATATATTTCTCGGTACTAAACCTTTCTGTAAATTAGTATACCTTGCCCATTTAGACTACTTTTCATCGATTTACCATAACCCTGATCCCTACAATTTAATCACCTGAGTCCGCTTTACATGGAAAATAAAGGAATTATATTTTTAAAATCCGTAATGGTATTATTTTATACTTTTATTTCTAGATCTTTACCAATATTTTGTTATTGACCTGTACGAATCTTGATTAAAAAGTAACACCTCCATGGCTGTAATTTTTTTTATTTGGTACCCAATTTTCATAATTCTTGTTGTACCTGAAAGCTATATATAATTATATTCTTTAGACCATGCTTGTCTAAAGTGTGGTCCACTTCTGGTCCAAACGCAAATTATGAAAATATTTAAATTTACACATTTTTTTAAAAAAAATAAATGTTTGCAATATTTTTCATATATAATCGATTCGTTGATATTTATTTTGAAATAAAAATTTAAATAAAAACATCTTAATATGCCATGAGAATTTACGTTTCGAATTATGTATGTATCGAAGAACGAAGCATACAAAAAACAAAAACAGGACAAAGATCACAGACAAACAACTTGAAAATGCATTTAGAATTCCAACCTCGTCTATTGAACCCGATAACGATTTGCTTGTTCAACAAAAGCAAATTCATCGATCTCATTCATTTGAATTTTTTCCACCTTTATGAAATCCAAACTAAATGAAACAAAACTTTTACAAATTTGAAAAAAAATATGTACCTATACATATCTAATTCAAATTTTAAAAAAATTATAGTAAAAAGAAGTTAATTTATTTTAATAAAATTACATAGAGTAATTTTTTATTTAAATTTATTTAAAAAATATTGTATGTGTGGGCCAGCAATTTTTTTTTTTTTTGCAATGTGGTTCTCACACGGTCATCGTTAAGACACCCATGCTTTAGATGATGTGTTACTCCCTTTTCGATATTGTCTTCATCCCTTTCCCTTCACTTTGTCAATGCGCGACAAGCCGAACAAACCCATCTGAGGACTCTGGTGGTTGTTTCCGATACAAAAATTTAATTGCATTTCCCCCTTAATGTCTTCTAAGGTTATGTAATTTTTGGCAGGGGTTTAAAGTCACGGGATGCACAAGATAGGATGTGTGGTGTTTCTGTAACCTCCACCAGATCATATATATTATCTAAGCCAAATCATTTTAGCAACTTATTGTATATGTACAATACGAAATAACTGTTTGTTCCTTCTCTTTTTTCTTTTTGTATTCGCTTTCTATTATGTCTATCTGAAAGTTCGATACAAATATGATTTTTCTATATAGTGCACATGATTTTTTCCCTTCTAATAAGCGTTCACAGATTTTAAGTTTTGCATAATATTAGTATAAAAATTATGGGAAATTTAAGAGGAGCTCATAAATATTTTAAAATTTCAAGTTTTATTAAATTTTGTTTTTGAAATTATAATTATGCTCAGAGGATAGAATGTTACGTTTTTAAGAATCCTAGAAATTCTTAAGACTATGAAGACATTAGATTTTATGCAAGATGTACTTATACCTAAAGATAAACACATGACTTACAAATGTAAATAAATATCTTACGTGATAATTTATGTTTAAAAAATTGATTTTCTTAACATGCACAGATTCACAAATATATTGATATTTCAATGCTAAAATATTATTTCCATTACTTTTAATTTTAAACAGTGAGCATTATTTAAACGTCTTAAAATAAGCTCATTTTTCCTAGTAGAAGGCGTTTCAATTACCTTTAGAACAAAGTGCAAGATCAGCTTTACTTTCCCTCTGTTTCCTTGAAATAATAGTTAAGCGATGAAACCATCTGAAAATGCATGGATTTTAAATAATATTTGCGTGAGTTCTGGCCTTAGTTTATATACCTTTGTTGCTCCAAAAGGCTTAGAAAGGCTGACTCACACCAGATGAAATATGAAGTTTAATAATTTATTTATTTAACTCGATTATTTCTTAGCATCTCAACTTGAGAAGTTAAACAAAGAAAAGTCTTTCCTTGTAGTTAATGTAATAATTTAATGACTTAACAAGAAAAGGTAAGCTGTACGCTAAGTCAGCATACTTTAAATTAAATCAGCGTAGAGATGCAATGACAGTTAATGATTATTCTCTTTAAAAAGTTGTACAATTCCAATAGTGATCTATCTCATTCCTGCATCTAAAAACTGTTATATACTAAACCGGAAAAAAACAACTCACTTCTTCTCTTTTCACGTTTGCTTCAGCAATTTTGGGAAATTATGTAAGAAGTAGTATGTGATTTATATGATGCTTGTCGGTGTGTGAGGAATTTGTGGCCTCCCAACCTCTTTGTCGAGAAAGGGGTTGCCAGCTTAATAAGATCAGATGAAAGCTGTATTCATAAGTGAGAAGTAGGAGCGGAAACAAGATCCGAGATAGATGGCGAAGTATAAATAAGTTTTGTTATTATTTGTTAAAGAAGGTGTCTTTATAAGTTATTGCGTTATTGAGTCTGAGAGAAAACTTAGCCGTCACACAATATAAACTATAGAGCAGAATGCAATTATCAACAAAAGTAAATAACGAAAAATAAGAATCATTGTATATTTGATTATGTATGTTAGGTTAAACATGATTTTCTCTAAGGCTAGACAAGAAGTTTATTACAGAAATCAGTAAAGCAGCAAGTATATCAGGCCTAATTCTTTTCATACGTTGACCACGTCTTACACTATTTATTAGTTACTTTCAGTATCTAGTATAGTTACCTTGAAGGAGTTACACTCAAAATATTTATTAATATGGAATATTATTATTATGCTTTCTCCTTTTTTGAAACTTTAATATTCCATCCCCCACTAATGATTGTTTATAATTTAAAAAGAAAAAATGCAAATGGATCTAGCGAAAGGTGATTTTTAAAAGGTTTGATTCGAATTTCTGAAAGATGCTTGAGTAAGTGAAGGAAAGTTTGGATTTATGGCACAAAAACCAAATTTGGTAATGCAGCGTAGAACTAAGTATACCTACTATCTAATCATATTAGAAAAATGAGGATGAAGTAAAAAATGGTTAAGAAGAGTGGTATAAAATAGAGAAGGATCATTTGGGAATTCCTGGTGTGCCTCATCCATATTTCTAAAGACCCTATATAATAGGTACCTGGGGCTTACGGATTCTTGTACTTTCCTAAAGAAAGTAAGCCCCTGAGGGGTCTCTGAAAAATGTTGTAAAAATGTCTGTCTTAATTTGAGAAAGGAAACAGAAAACGCGAACAGTTGTGCTTCAATTCCTCTCAGAAAATATTGGACATACTTGTAAATTTGAAATATCTGAACAAAATTTAGAAAGCAATCCATTCAAAAATGAGACATATAAATCAATTACATTTCATTATTTACAAATATGATTAAGTTTATTATCATGAATATTATTTTATATTTATTAAATTATTAGTGCGAATGTTATCCAGTTCAGGTTCCATTTATAATAAAATTATCGCATTAAAACTTTAAAATGACAAACACTACTTCATGAAAAGTAAAATATCATGTTTGTACATGATGAGTTTTATACATATTAAAAGTATGAATAATTCATTTATTTTTTTATATTTTTAAAATTTTATTTTATATATATAAAAAGTATATATATATATTTAATTAAAAGTATGAATAATTCAATATATTTATCGATCTCTTTTTTGGGATATTTATTCCTTACTCTTTCCTCTTTCAGGTATTCTAGTACTTTTGTGACATTGGGCTATTCGCGGTTTCTCTTCACTAACCTTCGGGACTTCTAATTAAGATTGATTTCTTTTGCTAAACAACCTTTGCACAACCAAAAATGAAACATGAATATGTAGATAGGAAGCAGGTAGAAATGAAATGAAGCGGGAGTGTTAGGAAATATATAAACTCCGACTGAGAGTCACGATAAAGAGGAAGAAGTAGGTAGAGAGGTTGAAGGAGGAGTTGAAAGAGGTGGAAAGAGAGGTTGAAGTAGGTGGTTGGATTAAAAGTTGAGTGATTCAAGAGATTTAGTTATTCCAGTGTTCAACAATTGTTCCAGAGTCTGAATTGCAGTCGAGGAAGACTTATGGTAAGAGTCTGTTAAATTATTATTGGTAAATTGAATTAAGGCAGTAAAACCCTTGCCCGGGAGAGCATTCATAATTGTTGTTATATTGACTAGAAGTTAATAAATTGCGTAATTATTGTTCTAGTATCTCTTTGATTGACTTATTGAGTCTTAGTGTTTAATCATTGAATTTAGCTATGGCACAAGAGGCAGCTCGGAATGGGCAGCCGTTACACTTTTTTTTTTATTTTTTATTTTACTTTATTTATTTATACTTTTTTACATTTTACATAATATCATTGTTAATTAATATAGATTTAATCAATATTAACTCTGCCAACAAATGGATTAAATGTGTTTAGTGATTCATTTCAAAGTGTAAAATTATTCAATACTTAATAATAAAACCACTTTTCTTTACTAATTAAAGTTTTATATCAAATATTATTTTTGAAATAGATTCTACTGAATCAGATTACTTTTTCACTATATATATAACCATTCACAGTTCTGGATCATTCTTATTCTCAAAAGTGATAATAATTTCACAAATTTTCTCAACTTATGCACTAAGTGACCAACGAATTAAACACCTTTCATTTGAAAGTAAACCAGTCCAAAACGATTGTGTAGAGTGACGTAACAACGCAGAGATACTGATACAAGGGAAATGTACTTCAGATGATGTAGTTATTACGAAAATTAATGTTAAAATGAGTAAGATGGAAGTTTAAGTGATTTTGAACGATAGATGATCATCTGTGAAAAAAGAGTTAGCGCTAGCATCTCTGAAACGACGACTCTTTAGGAGTTTCTCACCCAACAGCATCTCGAGTGTTTAGAGAGTTGTAACTAGGTAAGGAAGAAAAAAGCATTCTAGCAATAAGGACTAATCTAGTTGAAAAAGGCAGGTAAATGAGATGTGAAAGGCGAGTAGCACGCATCACGAATAGTCCGCGGCAAAAAGGAGGGCAACAACACGACATGTTACAACTGAATTAAATGTCACAATTCATATCCCAACGCATAACAACACGGACTTCGCAAAGGATAAGCTTTAGCAACTGGAGACCATCAAGAAGGCTTTTGGTATCACAGAAAAATGTGAAAAGATGTCTGTGGTGGGCCCAGAAATGACGAAATTGGTCATTTGAAAACGGAAAAAAGTAGCCTGGTCCAATATATCTCGTTTCGTGCCCCATCATGCAGATTGTAGAATCATCACCAATTCATGGTCCTCTCCTGCCAAATGACAACTCTTCAGTATGGTAGAGTTATAGTGTGAGGAATGTTTTCCTGGAATACACCGAGTCCCTTGATATATGTGATACAACTCTGAACGGCACAGAATACCTCAATATCGCTGCCGATTACATGCATTCGCTTACAGCTATAAATTTTCCTAACGTTGATGGTCTTTTTCAGATTGATAATGCATTTTTCCCTCGAGCTCAATCGGCCTTAAATTTATTTGAGGAACATTAATCACAGTTTACCCTACTTTCTCGGCAAATTCTTGATAGAAATTGCCAAATGAATGAAAAAAAAATCCATGATATCGCATCACTTGCAAAAGGAAACTACAAAATGGCTTGTGGGAGTATTCTACAATACAACTGACCTGGTTGCAATAAATGAGTTTGTTATTCTTATGCATGTCACCCTTCTTACAATCCAAGCAAGCTGAATAAAAGATGTATTTTTCTAACGAAGATTCGAGAACTGCTAACTACGCGCCACAAAAAATATTATAATGCGAAAGGTGTTCAAGCAACTTTAAAGAAGGTGGATAGTTGTAATGATTTCCGGCATTGAATCCTCATAGGACATATTGTACCAAGTACAAGGCTAAGAATATAAAGAAGAAATTAGACACTTTCACCTGCTAATAAAGAAGAAATGAGTAACATCAGCAGGCGAAAAACCAGAAAGTACTAGAATACCTGAAAGAGGAAAGACAAGGAATAAATATCCCAAAAAAGAGATTGATAAATATAAAAAAGGAGTGCTTTAAGCTTTTTTTTTCTATACAGAGTGCAGGTAAATGTGTAGAGCAATATATATATATATATATATATATATCTGTGTGTGTGTGTAATGTTAGGGTAATGTATATCTTGGTTGAGAACATAAGTTATTGCGAATTTTGCATAAACATTTATTCCAACTTTCGCAGAATCAATTAAGGAAACCCAGCTAAATAATTTCATTCAATTGAATTAAAAAAAATTACTAGTACTTGAGCTTTACAATCAGTAATAATTCTAATTTAATGTTTTAAGGGAAGGAAAAACAGATCAGCATAAAATGATGAATTGACAGCACTCTCTTTCAGCGGTTCAAGGTCAGAGGTAATAGCTTTTTACTCTTTAAATTTTTCGTTCCTGAGAAAAAATTGGTAATATATATAGAAAGTATTAAAAAAAACACCAATATTAACTGAAAGGAAAACTAGGATAAGTGACACATAAAAATTATAAAATATATTCATAGACACATTTTTTTAAAAAAAGAATTTTTCACAATAAATTATAAAATATATTCATAGACACATTTTTTTCAAAAAAATAAAAGATTTTTTCACAAGATAACTTTTCACAAGAGATAATACTAGCGCGATCACACCTAAGATTCTGTTGGATTTCTTGGAGGTTCTCTATCTCTCAAAGACACACTTAAAGGTAATTTATCACAAAATATAACTAGATTGTAATTGAAATAGAATATTACAAAACTACGAAGTATCCAAAAAGGCACTTCAAAAATCGGGATGATTTTTTCACTAAGCAGAATGTAGAATTCTTTTCACCTGGATGGCGTTTAGATGATTAAATCTTCTTATCAGCGGCAATTTCAGGAATGCGGGATACATTTATCGTGAACTCCAAGTACAGGAAGTACTTTTTTCCTCGAACTCCTAGTGCGGGGGGCACTTTTTCATTCCATAAACTCCTCTTCAAAACTGTTCCAGGAATGCAACATGCATTTATTTTTAAAAACAAAATTACCAGGATGGAAATGTTGCAGTGAGACGGCAAGGTGCGCTGAATTCTGATTGATGAGTTACTTCTCCATCCCGGTCGGAGCCGCCATTTTTTTGCTCTGTAGAATCCTAACAACAGAAATGGGGTACATGGCTTGTCTTAAAGATGTCTAGGAGTTTTCTCGATTCAATAGCAAAGCGGATTTTTAGAAGATGACATTTAATTAAATCATATATTATTGTACAAGATTTACTAGGTTAAAATAGCACTAATGATTATACATATTAAATAACTACCCGATCTCACGTATTTCTCTGTTGGTCGCTCTCTTCCATCTAGCTTGCGCTTGCCGTGCTTGCGCTTTTAACCAAAAGAACAAGTGGCGCCATCTAGTGTTGGAAGGCCTCTCAAAATGCAAAAATCCTATATATATATACTGTATGAAGAATGACGGAAAACAAAAACAAAAAATTATTAAAATTTTTCAATTACATTCCAAGATTTTCAATAATTAACACTGCTTGTACAAACAAAACATAGAGCGGGGAAAGGGGAGAGTAAGAGAAAAGGAAGGGGAGATACAATATGAAATGTGTTACTTTTTATTCATAAACTCAAAAATAAATGAAATAAAATTCTGTAAAATTCTTTGGTGTAACCTAGAATAAATACAACCCCCTCGGAATCAAAACCATTTAGGAGAAATGTAACTTTTTTCATTATGGTATAAAGGTTAATACATGAATGTAATGTATTGATACCATAACACTTAAAACATAAACATGATTATAAGTATTAATAAAACATAAATAGTAAATTACATTAATTATGAATCTAACTAATATTAAAGTAATTATAAGTAATCAATTAAAAAATCCTTTATTTCGAGCATAATGCACAGCTAATAGAAATTGTTTTCTTCGTTGTAATTCAACGCCAACAAAAAATTAGATTACGCTGTGATAAGAAAGACACTTTATCAATATTAAGTGACACTTCATCCTTCCCTTGAGATCCAACTAGTTTATCATGAAAAACAATTTTCCTTGTTTTACATGCAAATTTTCGAAGCTTGTTTATCCAATCTAAAATATTGAATATCGTGACAGACTTCTTCAGTTAAGTGTCGATGTAACTGTTATTTTATATATTCTCTTACATTACAACATTTTCACTAAAACGTAAATGAAAGAGATTGAGAACCTTTTTTAAAAAATAAAAAACGAAGTGCATTGCTTTTACCAAAACAAATTACTACGATAAATTGCAACTTTGAGTTTTGTTTTCGTAATTATACATATACATAATCGCTTTATAACTGATTCATTTAAAAATAAAGAGAAAGATCATGAAAAGTTAATTCCAATGTTACATTAAACATGTTCCAAGATTGCCATTGATGTTCGGGGACACTGCAGGAGGCCAAACCGGGAATATATCGAGTTCGAGCAATATCATATGAATGAGAAGCTAACAAAGAGGAATATCTAAAAGCAGCACCAGTATATGGGGTGATGAGAGCATAAAAGTTTGAACAACAGTTCAGCCTGTTTTTATACTGAGATTTTCACATAAAATGACTGTCCACGATTCTATTAACAAGACAATGCTAAAAGAGCCCCATTTGAGTCAACAGTAATTAATAAAAATCATTCTCATGTGTCAAAATTGTTAACAAGCTTTATTTTAATGCAATACTATTTTCCACGACGCTTTACAAAAGAGAAGAAAAGTATTCATGAAATTGCAGCATCAGAGCAATTTTCAAGACAATATGTTAGTTCGGTAAAGGTAAGAATAAAGTTTTTGAATCATATTACGGTTAAACAGCTTATGAAGTCGATGAAATGACACGTAGCGCAACAAAATTTCTTTGATGAATCAAGCGATTTTACCCAGTTATTTCAATATATTAAGATGAAGCGAAGGTTCACGTGAAAGCCAAGATGTAGACCACACCATTATATCCTCAACCAAACTTTTACAATAAAGGATGTTGACAAAACAAGAGAGTCATCGATAGAAATATAAGGTTAATTCGCAACATTGTTGAAAAGCCTGAGTGTATCTTGAATTGGTATTCTCAACATTAATATAAGTCAGTAATTATTCTAAGAAAATACAGTGACAATGGAAACATATGATATTAATGCGACAAATGAAATGCTCAATAAATTCTGTTAACTTCTAGAAACCATGCAGGCATAGAGATAAAATGATGTAGCTGCGATTTTCTTTGACAATCATCGATGACATGGTTTGAATTGGCACGATAATTATGAATCATTGAAATGGATTTGCAATGAGCAGATAAGAGCGAAGAATGGCATTGAGACAAGATTGAAGAAATAGATGAAAAGCGAGATGTATTATCAAAGCCGATAGACAGAGCTGGCGAATCGTTGCAATAATCACTGTATTGAAAAGGATATTCCCTGATCAGAATATCGGCAGGGGCTTGAAGTTTCGAACAGTTTTGCAAGCTAAGACGGTACCTGAACTG
Source organism: Nephila pilipes (assembly GCA_019974015.1). Taxonomy (NCBI): domain Eukaryota; kingdom Metazoa; phylum Arthropoda; class Arachnida; order Araneae; family Nephilidae; genus Nephila; species Nephila pilipes. Next base: position 175,464 of record BMAW01107335.1, read on the forward strand.
ATTAACCGAGAGTACGAGAGAAAGCGACTAAGCTTACCCACAGTAATACATGCATCTTTCACCAGAGTTTTGATCCACGAATATTACCAGATAGAAGATGATTCACCAAATAATGAGAGTTAAAAGCATGTGCGCTTTGTAAGCAATTGTTGTAAATATGTTGAAAATCACTTGTTTTGTTCATGGTAACTATTTTCTGTGTATGCCATTTCGCCATATTCACAATACCAGCGAACCATGCCTAATACTGTGGCCGTACGAATACTCAACCAACGCGAAACAACGTTTTATATTTGCGGCAAAGTTTATTACAAAATTATTGAAACTGAATGCAAATATAAATATCAGACATAGGGCAGGGCATGAATAGAGCTTCAGCTTCGACGGGAAGCCAATAATTTAACGACAAAACCGGGACATCAACGACACAATGCTATGTTCACGCTAAAGTCACACAAAACGCCGTTAACCAGCACCATCCGGCAATTAACGTAGCCATAATCCACCACTCGGCTTATCAAAGACTATTTGCTAACAGGTTTTGCCAACGTGGTTGCCTCAACTGCCTTTACACTAACAACAAATAAACAAAACGCCAATTTGTCATAGGTCGCGCCAGCGGTTGTGACAAACCAAATATTGAAGAAAGTACTGTTTCAGTTAAAACTGTCGCAACAACGCATAAAGAAGTTGTTACCCTGCTCAGAATTTACCGAGTGAAGTTGTTAATTAACGATCGAAAATTTGGACACACCGCGTAGGCCCGAAAACGTTCAATGAAGGTGCCGAGCCATAACGAGTTCAATAGCGTGAGCAGATCAACGAAAGTGACTGGCATTTACTGTGGTAACGCCGCAGCATTCACCATAACATTTTTATTTTCGAAATTCATTAAATCAACATGTTTCCATGAGCACGGCTTGCAGAAAGTCGCCGATAATTATCATAATATTTTGTGTTCAAATTATTGAAATAGTTCAAGTTTTATAATACGATTTACCGGAAGTATATCACCAGGGGAGCGTATATTTTTAGCAAACAGAAATTATTATTCATTGAGCGTTAGAAGGTTACTTGAGTTGGTAATCATTTTTAACTTTAACTGGCCCATTCGTTGATGACTTCAAATAAAAACTACCAAGGCACCCTTTACATTCTGCCGAATGAAGATATCGAAATCTGCTTGGTGCTGGAGATCGAGACTCAGCTATTTATTCTGTACCACGAACGAATATTTCTCAAATAGTATCTGTATATTGGTTTTCAGCTCAGATAATCGAACTTCACTTGAAATAAGAAACAAATGCTGAACTGTGTGTATATTACCTTAATATCTCATCGAGACGAAAACTATATCATTATTGCTAGTTACTTCAGCATTATTACAAAAGATTTATGCTCAATCAGCCACGAGTATCAAAGTCCGTTATACCATCATGTATTTGTTAAGAACCAAAAACAATTTCGTAGCCAAATGAACATAATTATTAATGTTTTATAAAATAATATAGCATACTAGTATATGCAATACGATATTATTATATTTTTCAAAATCTCGGTTTGCCAAAGTTAAGGATATTGATGACATTCAATCAAATTTCACGGTTCATGTTCAGCCGTGTCACGACAATCAGTTCTCGATAATTATGAGTTTATTGATCGATGTTTAGCAATCTTCGTTTTGGCAAAGAGTTCACAATCAAAAATGCATCTTATACAAAACGTATCAGTTCGACGGTCTGGTTCTCAGCTTCAGCCAAAGTTTTAAGATTTCAAAGGCTTCATCTACAACAGGTGTTTGAAAATTACATTGTGGTATCATAATCTTCAATTTACCGTCGGCACCAAATGAAGAAATTGATTATCACAGTACTGCGCCAGTCATTAATACATGAGGCTTTCATAGACAAAGCCCATACTAAAGTTCGAAAATATTCAGTTTCAACGAAATGTTGTCACCACATTAAAATCAACTTTTGTAACAATACATGTGTCGGTCAACAATAGCAGACTCCACCAACCACAAAATAAAATAAAACAACACTAGCAAAACAAATATAAAAGAGGCAAGTTACAAATGCATACAGTAATTATTGTCGTCCACCACTCCCGGTATTGGTTTTGTACCGTTATTTAAATGACGCTCGTAAAAACAATAATAGTTATATGTTGGTCAAATTAACAAATACTTACTAAAAATTCACGAAATTAACTCATTCGCCCACGCCACGGAATTTTGGTTTCATTCAACACGATTTTGAACCGAATTATCAATGCGAAAATTGAAAGCGAAAGAGGGCGCTAAGAGCCACACCACCAGCACCAAATGCGTGAACTTCCAGGCCTGCCTTGTTCATTCGAAAGCGAAAGATATCAAGGAAAGTTTTCTTCACAGCCGATAAAAGTTAATCCATTCAGGCTGAAAGCGAAAAGAAACGTGTTTAGTTCTGAGAAAAATAAATTAAAGCCACTGTTTGAAGAATGGACTTCTCGCATTATTTCGAAACTTTTGTTCCTTTCAACATCCTTACTATAAAATTTCGATTGGACGTTAAACAGAAGGATGTAATTAATGATTTTCATCTGTGTAATTTGGCGAACAAATAGCCTATTAAGTTTAAAGATACCGTGATGATTTAGTCACCCTGTAAAAGATACTGCCAGCCAAGAATGGCTGAAGTAAATACGCGCAAGCATATCACAGGCTCAACCGACCGATCAGTAAATACGACCGTTTCCCATTGGTATTTTAAACATTGTTTGATTAATGGGTATTAGTGCGCAATATTACCTCAAAATAGTCAATACCAGATTAAGGCCACGCCAGGTAACGAAATCGTTGAGCCAACTTCAACAAGACAAGATGAATGAAAGGTGTATCAGCAGCAAATGACAGCGTCAGCCAGACGTCACGTAAAGACGAGCGTACTATTCAGTACGAAAGAGTTTACCACCAGAAAGACGACGTCGATGACCAGTAGAGTCCAGATCAGATCAATGATGACATACGGTCTGCGAAGAAATTGCCGATAGCTCGTGAGTGGCAGCCGAATCGGGAAGATCAGAACTTTCTTCTGATATGACTTTTGAGGTTACCGACAATGGAAATCTTCTGCGCAGCGTAATATTCACTAAGAACGCACGCATTGCCAGCTGGGAAAGTGATCAAAACATGGCAAGGTGAGAAGAGGGCAACGAGCACCAAACCATTATATTAACAAAAGGCCTCCTTTTCGCTTCCGGCCCGAGATCGAAATGTCAATAGCCGATTAGTCAAACACCATGAAGAACGATTTTTCGAGATATACTCCTTTGAAAGTTTGGCATCGACGCACTGAGGCGTACGAAGAGCTGGTAAGCATCGCTATCAAGATAGAAATAGATATGTGCAAAAGCAGCATAAAATGGTCAACAGTGAGCAAACTAGTCGGGTACATTCCATCTATATTCTGTTACAGATTGGCTGAGGTGACAGTCAACGCAATATTGAGCTATATTACCTAATAAAGACAAGACTTTGTACAAGAAAGACAGAGGCGAATTGGCGTTTGACCAACAACAAATCATAGGTCAAAGCGATAAAGAAATTTTAAAAAGTCAATATGTGTACCGGATGGCAGTGAATGTTAATATGAAATGCTGATCAAAGCTCAAAATGTTTAAACACATGTTATTAAGGTAGCCGATACGAAAATGTATCACCATTTTTCCTCAATACGTCAGATTTTTGTGAATATCACTAAAAGAATTTTTGAATCCTTTCGAATGCATACAACAGTTTTAACAGTTAAACAGGTAGACTTGCAAAGCGCAAATTTTCGTAATGGACGAGTCAGCAAGTCAGTTTTGTCGCTCGATCGAGAAAACAAAGAGCGCCTCCTTGGAGATTTAAATTAAATATGGCGAAAGTTTCGTGCCGCAACACGAATATACTATTTATTCATTTTGACCACACTGACCAGATTAGTAATATTGGCGCCTGCGTGAAGCATGAAAGAAAAATCGCTAAAAGAAAACGAAATTCATTTGGCACCTTTCGAAACTTTTCTAATCGCGCTTGTTCAATATGAAGCCTTCAGGCTGACAGGTCCAACGTTAAAAGCCGATGAACATGTTTTTCGTCTTCCCACCATTCTGGGGAACCGTCGCGAGGAACAGCTTTTGATATCATGGAGCAACAATGCATGTGTTCGACCGATTTTATTACATTGTTGATTGTATTGCAATGGTTCAGCAGTGACGGGCTCATTTGTGGGCAGGCCCTTGCCAGCAGTGCTAGACCTCAAAGTTTTATTCATACGCTTCGAGATATATGATCGGCTATCTTTCAACTTGGCTTTGGGTGTTCCGAACTTTGCAGTATTTCGAGCAGCCCAAGTCATCTGAAGCTGACAGACCACGTTCACCTTACATTTGTGAGTATAGTCATTTTGTTCATGCCGTTCCGAATTACGCTGGCGATTTGCCCGGTCATTTCACGGATCAACATTGACATTTGCCGCCCCGATAGCAACAATTGCCGACTGATGAAGACAACTTTCGACTGACAACGCAGTTCACCGCAGCTTATTCTTTTTCATATGACAGCCAGGAAGCTCATATGTTTGCGCGTCCGTCTCGGTATTGTTGGTTCATCACATAGGCAGCTCACTTGCCTGTCATTCAGAACGAGCGAACACAGATCAGGCTCACCACAAAGACGAACAGTTGATTTTCTCGATTCTACCGTCGTACCAGCCTGAGCCAACAGTTTTTCTGTTCGCCCGTCACTACGTCATTTCGAAAATTATTTAGACGAGATCATTACCGAGAAGGGGCCGAGGTGAATAGGTTAAATGGGTTGTCATTCTGTGATGACCACCGTGATATGGGCGAATGCCGAGAAGGTTGCTTTCGATTTTGTGGTTGTACCTGCGAGGTGAAAAGTAATCGAATCATCGTGATTGTTTTCGGTTACCCACAAACAGTCTCAGTTCCGTGCTACTCTTCCTTGAGCAAAACAAACGACAGCCCGGCTGAACATGATCACGGAAAGACGAATACACCACAACGGAGCTGCCCGGTCGATTGTCAGGCAAGATGTTGAGTTCAGGCATAGCAGTTTACGTGAAATACGCACAGTCACGGATGTACCATCTGGCAATTTTCGCCCGAAACACGGGCCTGGCGAAATCTAACAGAGAAAACACACCGTAAAAATTACTTGTGACGAAAGTTTCACTTCGTTACTCTGAACAGCATGACAGCCATGAAAAATTGAGATTAGCTTTAGGTTTCAATTTTTACACTACTAAAGCAATAGAAGATAAATCAAAACTTCATGAGACGTGCATTTCATAATCTTTTCTGATGTCTCAAAAGCAAAGATAGTCCAGTCTCAGAGGCAATCACCAGACACCAGGTCGACACCATTGCCTGTATAGGTATCCAGTTCAGAAGTGAATTAAGATAGTGACCACGACGTTATTAGAGCAGAGAAATTGGGTGGAGTAGAGGAGGTGGCGAAGAGATGTCATAGCGCACATTAACACTGCATCTATAAGTCACCCGACGGAAGAATTAACGCCGAAAAATACTCTGGGAAAGCACTGCGTACCAAGCTCAGTGATGGGAAAATGTTCATTATTATTTTAATAAAAATTACAAAGTTCATCGATCAAATTCCTGTATTTTCTCCGATTGTAGGCTTCAGTTATTCGAAGTTGAACTCATATTACTGCGCCTGGTGATTCTGAAATAACAAGTTGTTTTACGCGATGAAATGGCCTTCATAAAACCGTCTGATTGAAGTTCTTTCTGCCACGGTTAAGCAAGACTGGAGAAGGCGATCAAAGAAAATCGTCAACAGTTACGCCGTTCTTCCTCAGTATCACTTTCAGCTACTGTCAGCCATGTTTTCACTTAAACTATTTAAGTAATATTGTTACCGGGGTCGAGTCATTTCTGTTAGAATGCCTGGTTGCCGATTTGCATGTCATTAAATGAACTGGTCATCTTTATTCTCAATGTCTAATGCCGCCTACCATCATATATTTACAAACTCATCTTGGTGAAATGGGCCGAAACAATGTCTTCATTACCATGCCGCCCTTTGCTCATTTGGTGCCTATGAATCAAAAGACCAGTTCACATGGTTAGTATAAACGCCGGCTCAGCAAAATATTACAGGCAGCACTTTAATTCATCGGTTTATGCCAGCATATCACATTGTTACTGGCGCCACCATGAGCGATATCATTGCCTTTAGAATTGTCTGAACACTGCCGACTTTGTAAATGAAACTGGTTCACTGTTACTTTTTCGGCAGCAATGAATAAACTATTATTTCGAAACTCCATACTATAAGCATATCACCCTTGAAAAATCCATAAAATTTCAAGACGAAATGTTTGCCAGTTTCATCGTTATCAGTGTGTCCTGAGATTCCACGCACACAGTTCCTGAGGCAACAACCATTGGCAGTGTGAAGGTAGATGGTACCACCAGTATCGTTGCAACATATTCGAAGATCTGTAACAACTACTATCTTCTATGCGACGTTAATAAAACAACCAGAATAAAAGCAATTAATGCTCAAAATGTAACAGTTGATTAGCACAACATATTCACATCAATCACGCATGTGCCAGTATTGGCCCTGAGAAAGAGCAGTGATATGGAAAGAGATACCAAACCTGTTTTTGGCCTGTCTCTGCACATCGTACCTATAACGTAAAGCTTTATTTATGTAAAATCTTTATTTTAGTCATGAAAAATAAATACTTTCAAATTGAATTATCGGCTAAATGAATACTTTAGAAATCTCAGATTCAAAATAAGGGTCGAAGAATATATTAAAATTTACACGCATTGGACAGTCAACATACTTTAAATTATTACATGAAACACTGCTTAGTTGCTATCAGTTCCTTTCATCATTAAAATATAAAATAAAGATAATAATTTTAAGCGTTTGTCGCAAAAGCGACAGAGTTTTTACTATTTTAATAAATTACTCTGCTCCTGAATGCTCATGAATTCTCATTATAGTTAGATCAACGAGCAATTGAGGCCATTATCAGTCATATATTCATTCTTTTTATTTGCCGATTATTTTACTAGTTGTACATGGTTAAATTATTTTGGTAATGGTCAATATTTGGAGTTCTGACAATTGCACCATTCATTATATATACAGGGGCCTATCAGGTCCTTGCCTGCTACAAAATGTTTTTACTTTTCAATATACCTCTTCAGTGGGTGACATATTTACCGATACGTAATTGCCGATACTTGCAGAACGATTTGTTCGTTAAAATAGGTCTTCGTTATTCTCACGACTATTTTCCAGAGTTATTTCGTTCGAGAATAGGGAATACCTGAAATATTTGCGTTTGTTGGCCCATGATTGTACCACTGACTTGTTATCAGACGGCGCATTAAGCCTGGTGAAAGAAGACTTTTCAAAGATGTCAGCCGGCAGCCGCCGTTTTCCTTTCGCGATTCACTGAAAATTATTCATGCATCCCAAAATATAAGAATGTTGGCATGTTCTTCACGCTGTTCATCGTAACCACCGGATGACCGTGTCGATCGCCGGAAAGAAATTACCCATTTGTTCGCTTGCCACGACGCAAAATGGGTGATCATCTTCAAACATCATCACGTTCAGCTTTGTCATACGCTTACCGCAGCTTATCATATCCAAATATTCATGAACGATGATCGTTCAGCCGAGCACTATGTACCCAGCATATTATCTACCTCAATTTACAATTATTCTATTTGTCACACGTACCTTATGCCCGTCGTTCACTATCGCCCAGTCTGATGTCACCCACGGATGTTTTTCCTGAAATAGCATCCGGAAATGGTTATCGTCAAGTTTTAACCGCATTTTTACTGCTATTTTATCAACACGCTTAGCCCATCCATTTTCACGGGTCGGTCAGTGCCGTTTCATCAAAAATGTTATACCTCAAATTAACATTCGATAAATGTTCTATGTTATACCGGTTAGGCTTAAACATATGATTTAATTTAAGTATGTTGTCGGAGACTTAACGACCCGTCACATTACATACATGGCTGTTGTTGGTTACATACACATACAAGGCTACATATATGTTGCGTTGTTGTTGCCACATGTTGAGCATGTGAAAGGCCAGTCATTTATATCAATATTTTCTTGAGTTTTACAGTCTCAGTTGGGTCCAGAATCGCTCAACAAAGTGAGAAAATATGCACCAACACAGAAATATTTTACGATTTCAATCCATGAAATGGGCCCATCGTCAATTTCGAGACCAACCCGGTATATGCCGTAGTGTTCCAGTAACCACTAAAGCTGAATGCCCGTACTTTGTCGATCGAACAGAAACAGAGTTATCGGTGTCATAGCAGCCTTGCAGCGCCTGTTTCAAAAATGGAAAACCGAGCCGCGTTCGATAAAACATCGTTTTAATGGGTAAAACAGGCCGCGCGAAACAAGCGGATTGAAAAGGCCACCGACTTGTCCATCGTTAACGATTGTCGGTGGTCGTCGAGCTAAACGTAAATGCACGATACAGGCACACCGAAAATGAAGTGGCGACAAAAATAGGTCGAAAGACTGCAGAAGCTCAGAGACAGCTGAGATATCAGATATCAAATGGAAGCTATTATCTCTTCATGAAAATATGAAAAGTGTTTTTCCAAGTACGATTAAAGCTGATGGAACAAAACAGCAACGAGTCGATGACGAAAAGCAGTCGCTAGCACAACAAAAGATGAAAAAGAAAATGGGGGTTGGGAAAGAACGATTGCATCACTAAAAGGTGACACAAAGGTGTTATGTGGATATCGCGTACCTGCAAAACAAAGCTGTTTCAATGTAAGGTCTCGGGATAATGATGTTAATCGTTGAATATTGGTCAAGATATAACGATAAAAGATTTTACTAATAGCAATTAATATCGGAACACCATTTTGTTAACCATGAATTGAATTTACCAGGCGTATTCTGATAGCTGAATGAAGATTTAGCATTTTTCTTCCAGCTACAGAATGAAGATTATTCCATAATTACGGCCATACTTAGTTCTCTAAATACTCTGATACCTAAGCGATATAACCAAAGTTGGTAGGTAGGCCAACAGAAATTTAGTTTAAGATTTGATGAAAACAAAACCCAAATTTCCGAATACTAATTTGCATTCAGAGTTAATAATTCATATTTTCGTAATGGGCCAATTTTTCACTATTTATATGTTTTGTTAAAAGATGGTTCAAGCAAGATGTCGTATTACCGTTTTAGAATTGAAGTATCAGTATTTGTCTACTGGCTCTTTACATTAACAACAGACACGAAAAATTGAAAGCCTGACACGAAAATACCAAAGCTTTAAAAGATACATTGGTCATCGGCAATTAATAAGATATCAATACTTAATTTTTGCTGACATCACGATGGTTTACCAAAATAGGTTGAGCCGACAATTTTAAAGATCGTTAATTTTCAATTTTTGAGCCGATACAGTTATCTGAAGTTAATAAGTTAGGCACAGACAGAATAATAAACAATATTTTCCATAGACAACAGTTGTGCGACTTTATTTATTATATGATTGAGTTCATATTCAGTTGTAAAACATTTTCTGGTTGCTGTTGATTACTATTAACATCTGTTTTAGCGAACATAGACAGCAATTGTTACTGATTGGTCAATAGGTAAACATACGGTTGAGGCCTTAATACTCAAAGATATTCCGGCGAGAACTCGTCCGAACCGACACCCCACCTCCGCCCACACATCTCGACGCCCGCATTACTGAACACACGATGACGGTCTCAAAAGTACTCTTTACTCTGAAATGGTGATAGCACCGACAAGGCAAATTGCTGTTACCACAAAAGCACATTCACAAGCAGACCCGGAAACAAACTTCACGATCCATGTTGGCTTCATTTGGCAGAAATTCGGCCAAATCGTACCCTGATTGCCAATGCCAGGTTACCACCGTCGCCGGCGACCATCTTCGCTTTGTTCGAAACAAACATTGTTTCGGTCGCCGCCTGCTCGGTTTATACCACGAATTGATCTCAATGACGGCAACCCAAGCGATAGCAATCAAATTTTGATTGAAAATTTCTACCAAATGAAAACTAACTTATGAATCATGTTAAATTTGTTTCCAGGTCTGCTTAGCAGATGGCAACACCCAATGATAATACCAATTTACCTTTATGCTATCTTCCTTCAAATACAGTACTTTTGAACCATCCTCGTATCAAGACTCAATGTCCTGACGTCAAGATAATGTGGAAGCTTGAGGTGTCACCTGGACAAAGTTCTGAAGGTTATAAATATGTGTAATTATTATCTTTGAAATTATTGCAATTTTCAACCATTAAAATATTTTACCTGTTTATTCAATCTTGAGAAATGTTGCTGTCTAGTGGTCGTGTGGCGTGGTGTAAATTTACAATAGCCCTCGTGTTCCTTCTAAGTAAGATAAAGACAGTAATCAACAAGCTAGTAAGAAATATTTTACAGCTTGTTTAGTATAGATCCTAACTATATCTCTGAGGAAATAAAGTCCTTGTATTTATTTTATCTATGGAAAATAATTGTTTGGTGATTCTGTATATTTGAACTTCTTTAGCCTAAGATCTTAATATCAATCGTGCTAAAGATTGAAATTAACTACAGTCCTCCAAAAAGAGGTTGTCATCCTCAACCTACTTTTCTTGCACGCGGGCAAATTAGTATCAGTATTAATAGCTTAAAGAAAATTAAAATATTGTGTAAATGTATTAATACTTAAATTAATTAACATAAGTATTTATCTTTTAAACATTATTTTCATCGAACTCAGGAGTTTTTCACGTATCTGATTGATATAATCTTAAAATTAGTATAGATTTTAAGTTTCATGCAATCTACTTCAAAGTTCCTAAGGGCTTAAATTAATATTTTTGACATCTTTGTTTGAGCCATCCGTAATTTTTACCATACTGAAAACATAAATAAATTGAAAATTGTTATTACGAAAATATGAATTATTAAATACAAATGCAAGAGTGAATTTGAGAATATCGGAATTTAAGATTTTGATTTTTCTTGTCACAAAACTTTAAATTTAAATTTCCTGTTATCCTCTATTAACTAAGGAAATAATTCTGAGTTTATGATCGCTAGACGTGGTATTTTAGAGGGCCGTATACAAGTGTATGAAACGTAATTATAGGTCTTAATCATTCTGTGTAAGGAAACGAAAAATGCTAAATCATTTCGTATAAGTATATGGTCCCCTTACAAATTTAAATTGAATTCGTATGGATTTGATAATAAATGGTTGAAAACGGAATTTCCACATTAAATATTGAGTTGCCTTTTAATAGTAAATAAACTCTTTGAATGTTATATCTTGACCTCAGTATTCAACGATTACCAGACTAACTTAATAACCTCAGACACATTTGAATAACATTTTTGCAAAATTTTTATTCATCCACATAACACTCATTAATCACCCTTTAGGTGATACACACTCAAAGCTTTTCCAAATTTTCCCCCAATTTTTCTTTTTCGTAAGAAATCTTTTTGTTGCGAGTAAG